>JAMXBB010000011.1:96785046-97029557 GCA_024138015.1 Lumnitzera littorea | reverse complement strand
TTTTTTTTGCAGAAACGGGCCCAACTTCAGATTGCACCCCCTCAAAACAAACCTTACCTTTCTAATTCCTTTTATAGGTGGTTGAAAAGAAAAAAAAAAAGAAGAGAAAATGTGAAAACCCTAAAAAGTAATAAATATACTTAAGAAAATTCTATAGTATTGCTCATATTTTTGTTTGATCAAAATGCTAATATGAAATATGTTTTCTCGTAAATCAAGAATATGTTGACATACGTATTCATATTATCACAAGGACTATTAAAATATATATATATATATATATATATATATATTAGAATATGATAGTTAAGAGATAATTTCTAATGGACTATACCATGAAATATAAAATTCTCCACAAGACAAATTATCTAATGAAATCCTATAATGAGCCAGAATGAATAGCAATATAATGACAATACTAAAGGTTTTCTAAGGACATAGATTTTCCACTAAAATGATTGTATATGTATATATATGAGTCTGTATATTGCACATACGATTATATACTCTTAGAGATGGTATTTTTATCATAGGTTATATCTATAATATATCCAAAAACCTATTTATAGTTTGAAGAATTTCGCGAGCCTTGCAATGTTACAATAATATAAATATCTTTATCTTAAAAAGGAAAAAAGGTAAACCTACAACTTAATAATTAGAAATTACCTTGAAATTATAAGAAGTAACTCTATAGGACTAATTTAATGATACATATAGCATTCAAAAAACAAAAACAAAAAAAAAAACAAGAAGAAGAAGAGGATGAGGAGTAATTTTCAATCTCTAATATTGGTCTATCAAATTTTGAAGTATCATTATATAATGTACATACTAACTCATAAGTATATTAGCGATAAATGTATTCGCAAAACATATGCAAAAATATATATACTATTAGTGAATTGGGTATCCAATGTATATGCATGCAATTTAAGAACATCATATCCTTAAATTGCGATATGTCTAAAGAAAAAGATAGTTAGAGCATTTGACGATGTGGATACTATTAAAAATAAAAAGAATGAATTAAACATGTCCCATAAAAACAGAAGACAAAATAGTGTATTATATTTGTTGCATGATTATGGTCATCAACGGAATAATAAACTTACTTTGTCACTAGTTAAACAAGTCAGCAGCATCAAAAAACTACATCAATAAAGAAGCATATGAAATTAAGGGCAGATTACATTTTACATGCTAAGTTTTGCACCTTGCATACTTGTATTTCTATTTCTAATATTTTACATACGGGAATTGTACCCAACATGCAATTGTCATTAAAAAATAAAATAAAATAAAAGAATAATAAAGAATGGGCAAAATGTAGTGCCAAAATAAACAACCTATTCTATTTCCCCTAAATCTAAACCATAATCCTCAAATTTATTTTCCGAAATCATACCCTGTAAATCTAATTCGTCATCGTTCCAATCCCCAAAGTTCAGGATGGTTTGGATTTAGCATTGCAACATGTTTGTTGTGATGATGAGAATAGGCTTATGATTGTATTTGATAAAGAAATGAACTTTATAAGCATGCAGTCTATTGATGCAGAGAATATAAGCAGAACCACGAATTGTAATTTGCGACTTTTTTCTTTTTCCCTTGAAATTGCATTAAAGATTCATGATCACCTGAGTGTAAACAATTATAGCTTAGGTGAAGAGAGATTATTTTGCCTTAAATTTTTGGTTTTTTTTTTTTACGGTTTTATCCATATTTTTAACGTGATTAATTTAGCTCTTCATCTCACAATTGATTTAAATATCTATTTATAATTATCAAAATCACAATTTCACTCATGCGATTCTATAAGTTTATAATTTTAGGTAACTTTTCCAAGTTAGCTCGGGTATAGAAACATTTTTTTATAGAAACTTGCGTTTTTAATCGAATTTATATATAAACTCAATAAAACTTGGTAGAAACTTACGTTTTTTATCGAATTTATCAATTCCACATATTTAAGTTGAATAGACTAAAAAATTAAAGAAAAAATAAATACAATTAGCTTTTTACAAGCTATCAACTATTAAGATATTATAACGTTTGTCATATCCTATTTTAATATTTTACCTCTTTCATTCTCTCTTAATCTTTTATTTTATATTCATACCTTTTATCTAAGTTTCAACTCCAATAATAAAGTTTATAGAGAAAATTATATACTTTATTTTATATCATCAATAACTTAAAATTAGTTAGAGTGTTTGGTTCTCTTTAATTTACAGTTTTTTTTTTTTAAAAGGGAAAATGTTTAGGTTCAACTCTATTTGTTTTTCTTCCATACATGTTAGGTATATATTAAGAATTTTTATGAAAAAAAAAACTTAATTTCTTCTTTTTTTATTTTCATCGTATATTTTAAGTTTTGAATAACTACTATAAATATATTAATATTTTTTAAAAGTTATTTTATATAAATTGTAGAAACTTATATTTCTACGTTTCGATTTTACAAACTCTTTAATGATTTTAGATATAATCACGAGTTTGATAACCTCGATTCATTTGTTATGGACCATTAATATGGTCGTATTTTCAGTGATTTAAATATAATGGATATTATATTAAAGGGATCTAATGGATATTAAAGGTGGAGTGAAAGCTGGATTAGTTTCGCTAAAATAAAAGATGGAATTGTAGAAACTCCTTAAATTCTCTAACTCTATGAAGGTTTTGTCCACAATTGTATCAACACTCGATTGAACTTGATTTTTCCATTACAAAACTTTTGGCTAAATAACAAAAGAGAAATAAGTCTTCTTTTCTTTTCTTTTTTTTCGCTATTCTCCTTTGAGATGGTTGATTCTCAGCTATTGAAGTAATTGTTACAATCAGTAATGATGCCATGATAGTCAATCTAATACGCTTATAGAAACTTCGGATGGGTTCGAGCTTATAGAAAGCTCGAAAAGGATCAACGGGGAAAGTGCGAAAAAGTGACAATGACGAATGAAACAGTAAGTAAAAACTCATGAATAGCTTCAGAGGATATGACGCACTAATGAAGTTTCCGAGGACTCACGACACAATTCGATATGACGCACAAATTGGTCTAATGAGGTTACTCACAACCTAACCATGCTTAAAGGAAATAATAAGAGTAACGCTGTAAGTAAACAACAATGTTTATGCAAGGAAGAAAGTACTCAAGAGTGTATTGAAAATAATCTACTCTACAGCTATAAGTACAAGAGTATTTATATCTGTAAGTTAAGACAACTTATCTAAAAGGGAAAAGACAAAAGTGACATTTCCTAAAGAGGCAATGTATATGATACAAAAGGATAAAAATCAATATACAAGGAAAACAATCATTGGTGCTACAGATTCTACATATGATACTATACACGTAGCGATGTTGCATTGGCGAGGTTGCATTGGCGAGGTTGTTAGGAGGCATGGACAAAAAAATGTATGGACAGATGGGCTTGTTCGAGCAGGGATGGCTTAGTCAGTCTGGACTCCTTTTCTCAGCTTCTCGGTAAAGATGATGCCAAATAATTGGACGGCTCAGCACTGGAGAGTAATCATCAACTCAGCATACCACAAAATAATAAGCGGTCATACGGCATGACATTAAAGGTCACTCGACAAGGAAATACTTGGTCTCGGCATGGGTTGGTTAGAACAGAAGAATTCGTCGTGCCAGCCCCTCTAGTCCTCAGGCTTGGCTGCGAGTTAGGGGTCTAGTAGCTTAATTCCCATAATTCCCTCCAGGTTATTTTGGATTTGGGATCAAATCTGAATGGTGTTCGCTCAGTTCTTCATCAGGGTGATATGGACTGATGTTGGCAATATTGAAGGCATCAGAAACCCCATAGTTCTTAGGTAATTCCAACCTTTAGGCATTGTCACTGATTTTCTAGAGGATTCTGAAAGGTTTTTCCGCTCATACAGATAATTTGTTCTTTCTCTTGTTTGGGAACCTTTCCTTACTGAGGTGCAGTCATACTAAGTCTCTCGGCTGAAATTGTTTGGCCAACCTACCCTTGGTCTTCTTTCACATTCTTCTGGCAGCTTGGTCAATGTGCCGAGTGACCTTGTTATAGATACGCTAAAGAGATTGTGCTCTGGTTGAAGCATTGGGGTTCTCTTACACAAGTGTTGGTACATGGGCATAGTCAAGGGGTAACTCGAGATTAAATCCATAGACCACCTCGAAGGGAGTCTGCTTAGTAGTGTCATATATGATTCGGTTATAAGCGAACTTGACCACTGGTAGGAAGACGTCCCAATCGGCCAAGTTCTTGCCTACTGTAGCTCGGAGTAGTGAACCTAAAGTATGATTAACCACCTCTGTTTGGCCATAAGTTTGGGGGTAACATGAGGTACTGAAAAGTAATTTGGTTCCCAACTGATGCCACAGGGTTCACTAAAAATGGCTTAAGAACTTCGGGTCTCTGTCGAAGACTACACTTCTCGGTACGCTGTATATCTGCATAACCTCCTGCAAGAAAAGAGAAGTAATAGCTGAAGTGTCGTTAGTTTTGGTGCATAGCATGAAGTATGCCATCTTACTGAACCGATCTACAACGACCGTTAGAGAATTTTTGCCTTAGGCAGTTTGTGGCAATTTGAGAACAAAGTCCATGTTTAGTTTAATCCACGGCCTTGTTGGAATAGGTAGGGGCATTGCTTTCCCTTGTTTGACTCGACTCTTGGCCTTTTTGCATACGGTACAATATTCAACAACTCGGTACATATCTCTCCGCATTCTTAGTCAAATGAATTGGCCATTCAATAGTTCACAGGTCCTCCTCTCCCCAAAGTATTCTGAGAGTCCTCTTTTATGGGCTTCCTTGATTAATAATTCCCATAGAGAACAAGTCAGCATGCATAATTTCCCCCCTTGGAACAGATAGCCATCTTCCGCATAATACTCGTCCACTGTCCTCTTATCTACGCATCACGAAATTATTGGTCTATAGCGTGAATCCTCGCAGTATTGTTCTTTGATACTCGCAAAACCAAACAACCTGATTTGCAGTTTTGATAAGAGCACATATCTCCTCGAAAGAGTATCTGCAATTACGTTGCTCTTTCCTTGCTTGTACTTTATCACAAAATTGAATCCCTCAAGGAATTCAACCCATTTCACCTACCGCTTCGACAATTTGGTTTGACTTCAAAAGTACCTTAGTGATTCATGGTCAGTATATATGACAAATTCTCTTAACAGTAAGTAATGTTGCCACACTTGCATTGCTTAGATCAGTGCCAAAAGTTCCTTATCATATACGAAGTAGTTCAGCGATGGTCCTTGGAGCTTTTCACTATGGAAGGCAATTAGTCAACCTTCCTACATCAGGACAATGCCTATTCCAACATCTGATGCGTCGCATTTCAGCTAAAAATTTTTGTTGAAGTTAGGTAGTACTAACACTGAGGTGGAGGTCAACCTTTCTTTTACCTTGACAAAGCTCCTCTCTTCCCTTTCTTCTCGTCGGAAGTCGGTGCTCTTTTTTGTTAGCTCGGTAAGTAACTCGGTGATGGTGCCAAAATTCTTGATAAACCTTTTGTAAAACGAAGCCAGTCCATGGAAACTTCTTACTTCAGCACAAGTAGTAAGAGTTGGCCAATCGATAATTGCTAATATCTTCTCATCATCTACTCGTAAGCCTCCTCTACTGATTACATAACCCAAGAATACCAACAAAAGCAACATTTCTTTAGATTGCCGAATGGTCTCTCGGCACGAAGGATATCCAGGACTACTTTGAGATGTTATGTCATCAAAGTATACTATGATACACTTCCCTATGAGATATCTCAACACATGATTCATAAGTCTCATGAAAGTATTCGGGGTATTCGACAAGTCGAAGGGCATGACCATCCACTAGTAAAGTCCATGTCGAGTCTTAAATGTAATCTTCCACTCGTCTCTTCGTTTCATACGAATTTGATGGTAGCCAAATTTAAGATCAATCTTACTGAAAATCTTGGCTCCACTCAGTTCATCCAACATGTCTTCTAGCCTAAGGATTGGATACTTGTATTTGATTATAATTTTGTTTACTGCTCGGTTGTCAACATACATTCATTAGGTTCCATCATTCTTCAACACTAGAAGTATAGGCACAACACAAGGGCTGAGACTCTCTCTTATATAGCCTCTTTTTAGTAACTCATTGACTTGATGTTGGAGTTTAGAAGCCTGCTTGGAATTTACCTGATAAACTGGCTTATTCGGCAGTGCAGCACCCGGTACTAAGTCAATGTAGTGCTTTATTCTTTGAGTTGGAGGCGACCCCTCAAGTAACTGTTCTAAGAATAGATCGGCATATTCATTTAGCAGCTCCTTAATTTCCTAGGGAAGCTCACCCTGCTCCTTCATTTCCAATAGTCGCCCAACCAACAATAGGATTGGCTCATTAGCATTGATGGCCTCTCGAAGCTTGGCTCTACTCATCACTAAAGCTTTCTTTGATCCGCGAATGAGTTTTGCTTGTAACTTGTGCACTTCTCTCGACGGCATCTGATTTAGCATGATCTTTTGGTCATCCTTCTCAAACATATAAGTGTCTTTGTAGCTGTCATCTATAACTCTCTTATCAAACGATCACAACCTACCCGCAACACATGGGAAGCGCACATAGGTAGTACGTCACAGAGGATTTGGACAGAGTAATTCCCTATAGTAATTGGCAATAATATTTGCCGAGTGATATGTAATGCTCCTTTCTCACTCAATCAGTGCAACTTGTATGGCCTAGGATATGCAACGGTCGGTAGCTTCAATTTAGAAACAAGAACGACTGATGCCGCATTGGTGTAACTTCCACTATCCACAATGAAAGCACACATTTCATCATTTACCTTGTAGGTGGTATGAAACAAATTCTCTCTCTGCTCCTCCTCTTATGAAGGTTTCATGCTCATCATGCGTCGAACAACCATGAGTGATTGGTTTAAGTCCTCAGGAAACACGTCCTCCTCAATCAATTCTTTCTCGGCAAAAACCTCCTCCTCTTCGAGTTCCTCATCCGTATTCTCTACTTCTAACTTCGAGATGTCTCCCTTAATGACCATCATCCTTCAGTCTGTGCACTGAGCAATCATATGTCCAAACCCCTAACACTTGAAACACTTGATTTGGCTCATCTTCTTGCTAGACCCTTGCCCCTTCTCATAAGTTCAGGTTAGCACTTTACCATCGGGTTGGCTTTTCTGCTCGACTTTGACATTAATCTTTCTACTCGACTCGGTACTAGATTGAGCTTAGTGATTTGCCTATCCAGGTCGACTAGTCGGTATTCTGGTGGTTACTTGGCTCCTTCTTTGCCTCTCTACTCATTGGACAATCCTAACAGCTTCATCCATTATGTCAAATCGTTGGAGCTCCATAATATCTCAAATGTGTCCTCCCAACCCAGTAACAAATCTTAAGATTGTTTGAGCTGGTGGTTCTTCCACCTCGCAATGCATCACAAACATCTGAAATTCTTGAACATACTCATCAACAATTCGGCCTCCTTATCTCAGCTCCTGAAGCCGAGTGAAAGTATCTTGGAGGTATGTTTCTAGTACGAATCTTCATCTCAGGCCAAGTGTTAATCTTTTGGTACCCTTCTCTTGTTCTCATAGCCTGAAAATTCTTCCACCACATAACAGTATATCTAGAGAATTCAACAACAATAGTCCTCACTTTCTCATAATCCTTATATTGATAGTAATCAAACACACGCTCTATCTTCTCTTCTCAATCCAGATACTCGTCAGCATTCCCAAGTCTATTGAAACTCGGAATCTAAAGCTTCACATGGTTAGATGCTCTAGGGACTTGTATACGCTCTTCTTCAAAATACTCTTCTTGCTCCTCATCAAGCTCCCTTAGGTCTATCCTTCGTCGTACTCGTTTACTAACTCCTCCACCTCAAATTGGTCAAGTTGGATTCTGACCTCTAACAAGTTGAGCAGCTTGTGGAGTATTTTATGCGACCTTAATGCTTCGAGGAGTTCCCTAAAATTGTCATCTATGAATAGCTTAGGTCAGATCTACCAATAGGTTAACTATCTCATCGAGCCTCTCGTCAATGCTTTAGGGAGTTTCCTAAGATCATCGTTCATGGTGGACAACTCCACTGTCATCACCAGTACCAATATTCATACTAGGGTTTGTCATTCTTCCTCACAATTTCAAAGTTCAAACAAATACTTCAGAAAGTGAACAACTATTAGTTCACTGACCCTATTTCACACACGCAAAATAGAGTACAATAGAACTTCAAGAAGAACTAACTATAGTTCACACAAAATCTCTACTCTGATAACAAGATGTTGTGAACAGTGACCAAGCATAGACAAGGCCACACATTGGATGGGTTCGAACTTGTAGAAAGATTGAAAAGGTTCAATAGGGAAAGTGCGAAAAAGTGACAATGACAAATGAAACAGTAAGCAAAAACCCACAAACAGCTTAAGAGAACATGATGCACTAATAGAACTTTTGAAGACTCACAGTATAATTCAATATGATATACAAATTGGTCTAATGAGGTTACTCGCCACCTAACCTTGCTTAAGGGAAAGGATAAGAGTGATGTCGAGAGTAAACAATAGTGTTTACGCAAGGAAAAAAGTACTTAAGAGTGTATTGAAGATTATCTGCTCTGCAGCTACAAGTATAAGGGTATTTATACTCGTAAGTTAGGGTAACTTGCCCAAAAGGGAAAAGACAAAAAGAACATTTCTTAAAGAGACAATATACATGATACAAAAGGGTAAAAATAAATATACAAGAAAAACAATCATTGGTACTACAGATTCTACATATGATATTGTGTACGTGGCGATGTTACGTTGGCAAGGTTATTAGGAGATGTGGACAAAAAAAGGTACGGACAGATAAGCTTATCCGAGCAGGGATAGCTTAGTTAATCCGGACTCTCTCTCTCTCGGCTTCTTGGTAAGGACGATGCTGAATGATTAGACAGCTCGATACTGGAAAATAATCATTAACTTGGCATACTACAAAATAATGGGCGGTCATATGGTACAGCATTAGAGGTGATTTAGCAAAGAAGTACTCGGCATCGGGAGGGGTTGGTTGGAATAGAAGGATTCGTCATGCCAACCCCTCTAGTCTTCGGGCTTGGCTGTAAGTCAGAGATTCGGTAACATAATTCCCATCACAGGTTACGATGGCTGCCCATACCGATGTGATAGCCTCCATCCCTAAGTTTCTACCAACTGGTAAAAGAGTAGAAGTCCTTTCTTGTACTGATAGTGTTATCACCTCGAACTTCGCTCCATCCAATTCTCTCCTTCTATGTATCCAAACAAGTTAGTCCCCTTAACTTATAAATATAAGGAAAGCCATTAGCTAAGAGGATCTTAGAACCTCTTAGGAACTCTTTCAACCTATAAACTGTCATATTCTCTAAAAATCAAACACTTTTCTCACTAACTTAAACATTGGAGGGCTCTCATTGGTAGCACCATAGGATGCTTTTTGTAGGTGTACCATTACATAAGACCAACGGATTACTAAGAGTTTGTGCATGAGTTATACCCGTGATATCAATTATCACCATTGAGTACCCACCATTTACACAAACTCATCATCATGGTTAAGAATAAGAACACACACCCTCATCCATCACTCCTAACCACAACCATCAGAGATGGAACATATGAAGGCAATGTTTTATGAGATGATGGAGGCCAACACAAAAGTCCTCCTAGACAATGTGACTTAAGGTAGCAATTAACAGCTACTCAGAAGCTTGAGTAAAAGGCTAACCCTGACAATAGGGTTAATCCTGAAGATATATCTGTTAGCTTTGCTAGTTGACCCAGTAGGTGCCTTAGGCACTTATCTACACCTCCACCTGTAAACCTTGCATGCTTATATGATTGTGTTCAACCTTAGCATTGTTTACTGGAGGATTTGCACAACCAGCTGAACACCAATCGCGTAAGGCGCCCCGTTAAGGTACCTAACACTCACTAAAGCACTTGGATGAGATGAATGCCTAAGAGCTTGATGAGCATATCTGACGTACTTCCAACCCACATGATTATACTTGTCTTGAATCCTCTACTCAACAATCAAGCATAGTGGCAAGCATGAGCTCATTCACCCTAATCATCTTAGAAGAAACTCTCTCGCAAGGCATGCAACTCCCTCACTTGAGTACACATGACAATGTAGGTAATCCAGATGACCACCTAGCATATTTTCATACAATGATGAGCCTATGTAACTTGTCTGATGCCATCACATACAAAACATTCTCGAGCATACTCACTAAAGCAGCTATAGTATGGTTCAATCACTCCTAAGTGGTTCTATCTACTCTTTTGATGATCTTGCCACTATATTTTAGCAACACTTCCTTTGTAGTAAGGTGATGCGTAAGGACTCGTCCACATTGTACAATGTATGCTAGTGCTTGAATGATACGTTTCGAGCCTATCTTGATCGCTTTAATCACACTAAGATCCTCACTCCTAAACTCGAGACCGAAACAATTCTTTAAGCCATCATCTGTAGCTTGGATCTTAGCAGCAAAGTCTTTGAGACCATAGCATTGCGATGATTAGACAGCTTCAAAGAATTCATGACCATCATTGACTAATATGTCACACAAGAAGAAGTCATTCGAGTATGCCTCGAGAATGATTTGCATTGCGTCACCTTTATAAAGAATTGCCTCGGCCCCTGTGAGGACCACCCTTCATCCTCCAAAGAATGTTAGGGGAGGTAGGAGTAGAAGTTCGCTAACTAACCTGGTTATGCCCCTCTAAATTGCCCTCTTAACGAGGTTTTCTATGAAGTTTGTGAATCGTTACCTCGTACTCTCAGCACTAGAGAAACACTCGACGCCCTTACCTTGGGCAAATTATATGACTACCATAGTGCATGCGGCCCTGATATCGACAAGTGCAGGCATTTGAAGAACATGGTCAAAGGTCTTGTTCGTAAGGGCCGCATCAACCACCTTGTTGCTAATAAGCAAAACCACCTTAACTTAGCTTAGCGACATCGTACTAACGAGCCATAGCAATAACCATAATAACGATAAGAAAACTTACTTAATGATACTAACCACAAAGGCAAACATAGGTAGATATGGACAATCATAAGTGGATTGGGACCATTAAATGAAGACTATTCTCCCCAACCTTAGCACGAAGTGCTCTTTGTTTGAGTGCAGAGGCCAAGAATAGATACCACTATCTCTTTTCTAATAACAACAAGGAGGGAATCAAGTATCCTCATATTGACCCTTTAGTCATCAATTCCAAGAGTGGTTACTTTAACGTCCCCAAAACATTTACAGACAATGGCAGCTTAGCAAATATCCTTTTCTACTCTACTTACAAATAGAAGAAGGGTAAGTTAGAAGAAGAACTTTAGCCTTATAAGTAGAGTCTTGCTGGGTTTAGTAGGAAGACGATCTAAGTAAAAGGTTTAATCACCCTACTTGTTTGGTTGGGTGCTCTAGGACAGCCTAGCCTCAACAAATTTGATGCATACATCAGTCAAAGATGTCTCCTAAAGAAGTTCCTTACACCCTTAGTGGCTAAAACTGCATGTGGTAACTAGCAATTATCCCGTATGATCTACTTCAATGATATTTCATACCATAAGATCATGCCCATTGAGTCTACCTTTGATAGCATGCAAAACTTAAGGGGGGAACCGATAAAAGCAACCAAAGTTGTCCAGTATGACAACCGCCTTGACTTGACCACTCAGATAAGGACTTCCCTCACCACAAAAGAAAGAGAAGAAATCACCACCTTCCTTCGTACCAACTCAGATGTCTTCGTGACATCCTTTGAGGAAATGCCCGAGATCATCAACATACTCGGGGCTACACTTCTCCTTCGAGTCGATTCACATGTTTTCCCTGTGAAACAAAAACGAAGACACTTCGTGCCTAAGTGACAAGCAGCCATTGAGCAAGAAGTGTAGAAGCTTCTTCGAGTTGGGTTCATCAAAGAGGAACACTATCTTACTTGGTTGGCAAACACGATCCTCGTGAAGAAATCCAATGGCAAATGGAATATGTGTATCGACTATACTAACCTCAATAAAGCTTGCCCCAAAGATTACTTTCTACTCCTGTGAATCAACCAACTCGTTGATTCCACATCAACTCATGCTAGACTAAGTTTCATTGATGCTTACTTTTGTTACAATTAGATACACATGGCCTTTGAGGACCTAGTCTAAGCCTCCTCTGTCACTGACTTTGAAACCTACTATTTCAATAATGCCTTTTAGTCCCAAAATTGCTGGGACTACTTATTAGATATTAGTGACGACTATCTTTAAACCCTAACTCGCAAGGAATGTTGAGGTTTATATTAACGACATGATCATCAAAAGTAAAGACAAGGGCCACCATATCGACGATTGCCAACTCAATATCTGCATGCATTGATTGGATGACTTACACAGTAGTACCTTTAGCATCCTAACAATCACATTAGTTACACCAACCATCGTGTCTCTGTAACAAGTAATCAACAACTAAGCTCTCAAGCACACACTTAAGTGCTCGAAGGGCTCGAGAATGACTATGTTTGGATGAGTCCTTCATGTGCTTGATAATGCTCAGCCATGTCCCCAACTACCCAATAGACAATCACATAAGGAGTTAGTAAAATAATGAGCATAGTGGCAAACAATTAAAAGATAACTAGGATAATTAAGAGATAAGAGAAGAGTAAATGAGGACATACAAAAAGTTCATTTCATTCAATAAGTGAGAAATTTACAAGAGTTAGGGGTTGGCATACCAACCCTGAGTATAAGTAAGAGAAATTAAAAAAGAAGAAGAAAAGTTATAACAAAGATTGTTGATCAATGTCGATGCCTGCTTTTAACCAGCAACTTCAACTCAGCTACATGAAAAGGATCTTATTAGGACTGATCTGCTTATAACTTTAACTCATCTCACTATTTTGCCTTGGCTAACCATGACCGACCACCAATGCCCGAGTTGATGGCCATGGTCTTAGGGAAACACAAAAGCAATATTCCTCTACTATTGTAATCACCACTGAGCATAGACTTCACCTTATCTAACATGACGTAGTAGTGGGCTATTCCTTCACCATTACCAAATTTACTACGTCAATATCGATAGCTTTGAGATGAAATCCTTGCTCATTAGAAAGACTAGGGGACAACTAACCTATTTGGAATATGCAGCCAAGAACCCTTGGGGAAGATTCGGGTCTAGTAGAAGCTACCTAAATACTTAAGGTACGTACAACAGCTAACATTGAATCGGCTTTGAAAGCATATAGACTATCACGTCCCGAAGCGGCAGAGTCGTAACAGCCCCCGCCGTGTAAACCATCATAAGATAGAAGTTGGCCTTACAACCGCTATCTTAGACCTGATCTACACAAGGCGTCTACGACTAACCCGCTTTGAAGGAAACAATTTGTAATTTAAATAAATCATTTATCTAAGAAAGTGAGGAAATATATATATATTATAATACAGTTATTGCAATTAAGGTTTACAATATTTTTTCGTAATATATTTCCTAGTTATTACATTATTCAAAAATAAAAAGTTCTAAAGTAAAAGCTTAAACCTTAAAAATATATGTTTATTCTTCACATGTTTTTCCTTACTCCCCAGGATGCAGCAGTTGCTAGCTTCAGAGTAATTGGTTGCCGCTTCATAGCCAGCACCTGCACAACATCTATAGGGATGTGAGCAACCACAGCTCAGTAAGTAGGGACGGAGGACTTAAAACTATACCATACACACAACAAGGTTTTCAATCACTTATTATGTGCAATGCATGTGCAAGCAAATGCCATCGCACGATATTGTCCGGCCCGTCGTGAGATTAGAGAAATTGCGCCCGCTCTAATCCGGGTTGAAGAGTTGCCGTTAATGCAACAGCTCACGACCAAACCCAGGCTTGTGTAATGGAGACCTTGCTCCTCCCGCGACTACCTTCGAACCACTGCCTTCACCCTCGCCATGACCTCCTCTCCTGTCACTTAGTTCGACTGAGGATGAAGAAGGGACCATTTTGCAATCCTGCGCTATCCCTTCCGAAGGGATCGGTATTTGGCCGGAGAGTCCTAAATTCTCCTAACAGGTTGCCATGCATGTCCGATTATGATTACTGGTCGGATAGTTAATTAAGTCCAGTTTAGGGTGATCAATCCTTTCAGACAATTCATACAATATGTGCCAGAGCAACAAACAGAATCATAGCATCACCCATAATCAAGCACATGCACACATTCAACTATCTAACAAGCACAACCAAGCATAATCTTAAGCCTCCAAAATACAACATCGTATTAATCCCAACTTACCTCGACTCCTCGCTCACTCACTCAAGGTCCGATTTGCTCAGGCCATCGCCGATCATCCCTATAACACGAACGTGGTTTCAGCTTTTCATATAAATATTATAAGTTCATTTTATCATATAACGCTTATTGTTAGGTTTTTTTTAAGATTTAATATGCCTAATTATCTAGGTATTAAATCTTTTACAATTATTCTAGGTTTGGGGTTAGGTTCAGGTTCAGGTTCGGTTTTCACATCGATTTCTAAATTAGGTTTTAGTTCGATTTTTAAATCCTAAACATGTTCGAATCCTAATGTGAAATTAATCACATTAAGCTCGAGTATCCAAATATCCTATTAGGTCTTAATTTAGTGTTCTAAGTTATTCGGTACACGCTAGTCCTAATTAAGGTATCGGATTTATCTCCGATGTGAGAAAATCTTACTTTTTTTTATATAATTACCTAAAATTCAATCCTAATTCAGATTTAATATTATTCTGATTTTTACCCTAATATTATCTAAATAACCCTAATTTTTCCATATTTATAAATTTCCAATTCTACATATTCCTAATTTTCTACATTTATCACATAACACCTTCATTACTTACACTTAACACTCCATAGACTAAGATTGGGTTTCCACATCAGAAATTAACATCCCTAAACATCTAATTACTATCTAAATCAGTAATTAATATCCTAATCACCTAATTAACTTCAAATTACCCATTTTATGCCTCATTTTAGGGCCTAAAAATTATCTAAAAATTTCGAAAATTAATTTTTGAAAACGGGCTTCATAGCACTATTCTATATCCTCTGAGTAATCTACACAAAAATTTTGGGCTTGAAACTACACTCCTAAGGTCATTTATTTCTAAACCGAAACATGCTCGGTTTTGCACGATTTCTTAAGGATCATATATTATAGAACATAATTTCATCAAAATAATATTTTTCCTACAAACTACATACAAAAATATCCCAGAATAACAAAATTCATAATTTTCTAATTATATTTACTATTTTTACAAAATTACACAAGATTCGGGCTGGAAATCGGACTCACCGTTTTGGGTGGCTCCGGCCACCGCGGGCCGCCGTGGCCTTGTCGGCCGGCCTGGGCGCTGCCACCACCGTGTGGTGGTGGTGACCGTCCACTTTCAGCTGCTTGTTTGATGTGGGTTCCCTTTAAAATCCTTAACTACACAGTTTTTCTCTTTTTTTTTTTTATTTTCTAGATTTTCTCTCGAATTTTCAACTCTCTCTAATTTTCTCTGATTTGTATCTGTCCAAATGAGCTTCTGAATTTTTCTTGCTATTTATAGACGATTTTTTGTAATTATTATGTATTAATTTGACAAGACTTTGGCCAAATTCCTTGATTTTTGGCTTTTAAGTTGTTCAATTTTTATTGGCCAATTTTTCTTTTTCTGACCACGACCTGATCTTGCATCAGCTTATCCTCTTCTGATTTTTTCATAATTATTTTATATTTTTCTTTAATTATTTGCTTAGTTTTCGACCAATTTAAGTAATTACGGGTATTTTTATCTACACGTAAATACATGTGGGGTACACGTGAACATTCCTAAATATTATTTTGGTCATTCTAAAATTTTTAGTATACATATAATCTATCTCTAGTAATTTATTAGTTATTAGATTACACTTTTTGCCTTTTCAGTAATTAGCAATTATTATGCTTAAAATTTGAAAATTTTATAGTCTCCTATTTTACTATTTATTTTTTTAAATTTAAGTTTACGGGGTCATTTTTACTAATATTTCTCTCAATAGTTTATAATTTGGGTGTGATCGGATCCTTTAGCCGATCGTCCTAAACCTTGGGTTCTAAGTTTAATCTTACGGTTACTTGGCTGAACTTTGGGCCTTACACAGACTTGTACGAACCGCCATGTTCTTAGGCCTATGAACCCCTGGAGAGTTGTTGAGTCGATTTAGGTCAACCACCACTAAGTTGCTAGAGAATCCTCTTTCAGTGTCAAAAAGCTATGAATGCAAGTATAAGCCCTACAATCAGGTGTTTAGGGTTCGATCTATAAAATTTAAGGCAGTCGAGTAAGTTGTCCGATTGAGCCTAAATTTTACAACGAAGTTACAAATATTGATAAAAGTGATACCGTAAGTTTAGATTTAGAAAAATAAAAAAAAATTAATTATTATAATATTTAATTATATGTAAATTTTCTATTATTTATTGAAAATGCGTAAAATGAATTCTGATAACTAATGAATTAATAGAGATAAATTATATACATACTAAAAATTATAAAATAAAATAAAAATATTTAGGAGTATTTATTTGTATCACATATGTATTTATGTATAGATAAAAATACGTGAAATTACTTAAAATACCTAAAATATGCTAAAATAATACTAATTAATTAAGAAAAATTTATTAAAAATTAAAGAAAAATCAAGAAAATTATGGAATTGTTCAAAATAGGGGCATGACATATTGGGAATGAAGAAAGAAAATCAACCAATTAAATTAGACCAAATAGAAAGTGAAAAAGGAAGAGATAAGAAGCATGTGATACTTAGAAAATTTAGAATAACCCATTCAAACATCATTTTTGTCAATTTGGAATCAAGAAAAAATTAGAGAGAGGTGAGAAGAAAAGGGAAACCAATTTTAGAAAAATTAACAAATTATAGTGTAATTAGAGTTATATAAGAAAACTAGTATCGAATGAAGACTTGACATGGTAGCTATTGGGGGTCCAAGGTTTGACATGGTGGTGGTTTTGCCTAACTTACCCTTGCCTTCGATAGAGCTTTGGTGGCAAAAAAAAAAAAAAAAAAAAACCAAAAATGCACGATTTTTGCTTATATGTTGCCATTTTTATTAAAAATACCAAATGATGTGTAAAAATTATGAAATTTGGTTTCCTTAGGCATTTTTGCATGTAAAATTAGAATATCAAACCAAATTTTTGAAATTAGAAGTGCTTAAATAGGCTTCTTTAGAATAGGTTTGATTCCAACGAATTTTGTATGAATATTCAAAAATAGTAAATGATGTTATTTTGAGCTAATTTTTTGGTGTACATATTCCTAATATGATATATTTATAAGTTTAGTATTTATTAAAATTATTTTTTTTAATCTGTCATGCTTTTCATATGAATGAAATAATATGGTTTTAATTAGATTCCTTAATGAATTTGATTTATAATGATTTCTGATGTTTAGTTATGATTATGGGGATATTCGTGTTGAATCTTATAATTTTATTTAGTCATTTACCTAATTTAGGCTAATTTTTAGTAAAATCGAACCTAAAATTGATATTTTGGAAAATAATATATATTAAACTATATTAACACTTCTCATGATCTGAATATAACAACTATAATTTACTAAGTATAATATATCTTCCATAGCTTTAATGGAATTTGATATATTAGTTTTATATATTATGTATAATATGTAATAAATATGTAGGTAAAAAGGGCATATTTACGTTAATTTTGTAATTTATAGTCAAATTGGTACAAAATCCAATTTATGATGTATTTAGACATTTTAAGATGTTAGTTGGTGATAAAAGAAAATATTTGAAGTGTTGGGAATATTATATGTGCATATTAAGTACATATTAGGTAATAATGAGTAATATGAAAATATAGGAAATCAATGAGTAGAAAAAATTATATCAAAATTGATAATATTATAATAAAAATCAGAATATACTAAGTCTGAAACAAAGTTTAATTGTATAAAAAATATAAGATTTCCTCACATCGGGAATAAATCCGGTACCCTAATTAGAATTAGCGTGTACCGAATAATTTAGAATACTAAATTGAGACNATGAGTAGAAAAAATTATATCAAAATTGATAATATTATAATAATAATAATATAAAATAAATTTGATATGACATATAAATTTACATAATTATATAAAAAATATAATTATTTTCTCACATCAAAAATTAAATTGGTAGTTAAATTAGGAATTTGAAATACCATATGAACTAAAATACTAGTTAGAAGCTAAATATAAGATTTATGATACTTAAATCTAATGTAATTAATTTCACATTATGGTTTGGAATAAGTTAGGTTCTCATATAAAACCCATGATCAAAAACTAAATTAGAACTTAATTTAGAAACCGATTTGGAAATTGAATAAGATTCTAGCCTAAATTAAGAATAATTGTGGAAGACTTAAAAGAAAAAAAAAACCTAAATGATTAGGTATAATAAAACCCTAAACTAAAGATAATAATAAGAATTTCAAAACAAAACCTATCTATGATAGTTATGTGGAAACTAAAACAACATTTGTATTATAAGGATTATTTGTGATGGTTTGTACAAGTCGCACCTTAAGTAAGTAAGTAGGAAGTCCAGGTAAGTTGGGATTAATATGTTACTATATTTCGAAGTATTAATTTATAGTACTCAAAGGCTTGAGATTGTAATTGGTTATGTTTGTTAGATAGTTGATTGTACGCATTCCCATATGTACTTTTTTTTTAGTTTGATGATATAATTCTAGTTTACTGCTTTAGCTTATATTTATGTAATTTGTTTGAAATGATTAGACACCTTAAACCGAATCTAATTAAATATATGACTTATAATTCTAAATCGGACTTACATAACAATCTATTAAGAGAAACGGTTAGGAATCTTTGGCTAAATACTAACTCCTTCGAAAGGGATAGCACTTTATAGCATAATGGGTTCCTTCTTCATCCTTAGTCGAACTAAGTAATAAGGAGGAGGCCGCGGTAAGGGTGAAGTTAATGGTTTGAAGGTAATCATGGGAGGAACGATGTTTCTATTACATAAACTTGGGTTTGATCGTAAGCTGTTGTATGAATATGAAAACTCTTTAGCTCGGATTAGAGCGGACATAACTTCTCTAATCTCACGATGAACCGGACAACGTTGTAAAATGCCATTTGCTTGTATATGTATTACATCTAACTAACTTGGCCGATAACTCTATTTATGTTTGATGTATAGTTTTAAATCTTTGTCTCAATTTACTGAGCTATTGGTTGCTTATATCTTTATAGATATTATTATAGGTGTTAGCCTAAAAGCGGTTATATAATTACCCCGAAGCTAGCAATTACTGAATCATAGGGAGTAAGGATATAAACTTGAGGAATAATTACACGCTCAAGTTTCAATTTTTATCTTTAAAGCTTTTAGAGTCAAATTATGTATTACTTAAGTAGATTATGATTAGGCTACTAAATCTCATAAACATACTCGAATATTTTAGTGTAAGTATGTATTTTTTAGAATTTTATAGGTAAATAACGAGTTTAATTATGAACTGTTTACTTCAAAATAGGTTAATTGTGGACGTCTTGTGTAAATTAAGTCTAAGATAATGCCTAAAATGTTAGTTTCTATTCTAGAAGGATTTGCATGGCAAAACTGTTATAACTCTGTCACTTTATGGCGTGATAGTAGGCAATACCTAAACATCTACCATGTGTGCTTGAGTGACCAAATGTCAGCACCATAATAACTGGAGAATGTACCCTTGAGCACCTTATGTTAGGTTGAAGAGTCTACATATACCCCTCCATCGATACTTAAGTGCTATGCCTAATCATCAGGCAACGTGCTATATCATTAAATCAATACCCAACAGACCCGCTATGGTGGTACAACCCAAGTTTATACACCCCTCCTACGGTATGATCCTCTTTGACTTAGGCATTTGCCATACTTTATAGAGGTGGAAGAAGTTTTGTCACACTCTTAGAAGATTCAGAATTATGAAATGAAGTGATAAAGTTAGAATGAGGAAGGATTACCCCCCATCAGTCCTTTATATAGCTAAGAAGAGGAAATCTTGAGCCATCTATGTGTCATTATCGACCCAGTTGACAGTTGGGGTAGGATAGTAGTAATGAGTCACTATTGTTGCCATCATAAACCTCCAATTACAGAGTTCCCTACGTACATTAATGGCTACGCGTACGATATACTCCTCCGCGCATCGTTACTATATTTGTAAAAGATAGCATCAGAAAAGACGTCCTACAACAATCATCTTAAGCATCACATTTAGAAGGCCTTCGACAACTCCTTACTCTCGAATGCCCAAGGCCACTCACACTTCTTCTCACGGGGTATCTCGTCAGGGCTTCAACCTCCCGAGCTAAAGTACCTTGTATGCTCCCTGGCTTTTTTTGTTAAGGAGAATAGGGAGGCAAGTATTCATAGTTACCCTTTGGCTTAGAGCTACAAAGGCCTAAGCCCACCTAAAAGCTCGATCAACACAATTAGAGATTCTTCCCATCATGTATGAAGACCAACTCAGTACACGTCCTAACCTTGTCCCCTTAGTTTGAACCGGGCCTCAAGCCCTTAAGAAGTCTTCTTCCTTAGTCCTTAAGTTTCACCCTCTAAAGGAGAGAGTTGGCTCTTGCTCAGGACAACCTTCAGGAAGCTTGCAGTTTAGCATAGCTAGGCTCATCCAACTCACTGCCTCTTTCTTTCTCCTTATTAAATGCTGAATAACTGCCTAGCATATAGCCTATAGTCCAGCCATGAGGTTATGGCGATTGTCCATGCCAGCATGACAGGTTAGTCTCTTATGTTTCTACTAACCAACAAAAGAGTAGAAGTCTTTTCGCATATTGATAGTGCCACCATCTCGGACTTTGCTCTATCTAATCCTCTCTTGCTACATGTTTGAATAGGTCAGCCCCTTAACCTATAAATAGAAGGAAAGCCATAAGATAAGGGGATTTTAGAACCTCTTCTAAACTCTCTTAACCTATAACTCTCGTATTCTTAAGAACTCAAATACTCTTCTAACTAATTTGAGCATTGGAGGGCCTTCACAGGCAGCACCATAGGGGTCTTTTTGCAGGTGCACCACCATGTACGGCCAATAGACCACCAAGAGTTCACCTAGGACTTATACTCATGATATCAACCATCACCATTCCTATATTGTTTTTAGCTTCTTTACTAATCATATGCAATTGTTAGGCATGGTTAAACTGTATTAGATTGAGAATGGATGCTTCTCATGGTTAAGCTAATGAAACTAATTCAAGTTCTTTGAGTTTGCACAATCTAACCATATGTCTAGTGTGGAAAAATGTAAAAGATACATATGCATCTTTAATTTGAATTTTGAAATGGGTTTCATTTCCTCTATTTCTTTTGTGTTTTACTTCTTTTTCCCATTAAGATTTGAATTACAACTTAACAATGACAAGATATAGAATAATTCAGGTATGCAAAATGTCAAAAACCAACATACAAGTATGCAAAATGTCAAGGTGTAAGTACTCAGATGTATAAAGTGGAATTTATCTTAAAATTAATTACACTGGGTTTTCAAAGAATAAAAAAGCCATTATCTCAAAAACCAACCAATCTTTATCATATATACGTTTGGAATGAGTATTATATGACCATGAAGAAAATTTACTGAAATTTTAGCATATTTGAACACTTCTTATATATTCTGGCTAAGCTCTCACTAAAGATTATAACAAGTTAATTATAACGTAAGAGATAAAAATAAGTTGTCTTCAAAGGAATAGGATATCATGCAATACACCAAACTAATTAGGTTAGGTTTTACTTGAAAACTCATACAGACCAAATTGCAAAGGCAATTAAAAAAGTAAGATACAAACTAAAATCCAGTAAATGGCAATACCATGAATTGTTGTCTCAATTTCACCTTAAAAAAAATCATGAAGTTGCATTTCATTTAATTTATTAATACAAAATTGAGGTTAAAAAGGAAAGAAAAACTATAGGAAATTTTGCATCTTTGCTACAGTGCATTTCATGTAACTACAAACACCAAAACAAATTTCATCATGAAGTTACAAACAAAAAATTTTCAAATAAACACTAATGTATAGTCTTAATCTAGACTCTATCCCTATTAAAGTTCTTCTAAATCATAACACTACAAATAGTAATACTACTAAAGTTCTTCTCAATCTAGACTTTATCCTCATTAAAGTCCATTTTTAATCCTAACTCTATCTCTACTAAAGCTCTTCTCAAGCTATTCCTTAATATTATAAATGGTAATTGAAATTCAAAATGCACTAGGAATGAGGATGATAGGCACACACCTTCATCAATCTTACTCCCTTACAAGTGGTTCTTTATCTATTTTCAATGCTTAAGTCTATTGAGGCTTAAATTATATAGATAATGATGAATAGTAGTTAGTACTAACAATAATAAATGACAACATTCACCAATAATGATAGTTGGCATTTATAATTATAATTGAAGACTTGTATCCCCACCTTAACGATATTGATAATGTATAAAAGCAAATAATATGATTTTCATGAGAGATTTTAAGGTTTTGTCCTCATTTTCATGAGACTGGTCCTGTCCTCTATTTCACCATTTATTTGCTTCGAATTTATTTTTTGGGGTATTTGAAATATTTTTTATAGCAATTCATTCTAATCTATTTGTGTTGAATATTTCTAATTAGTCTACTAACACAAATATATAAATAACTGCATTTGAAGTATTTATTTTAAAACAATCTTATACTATTCTAATATATTTACTACTTTGGTATAGGGATCATGGTAGTAGTAAATGGAGAGTTAACAAAAAAATTCAATTTAGATAGCAAATTCATTTGCATCCTAATAGTTCTTATAGCAAAACTAAGGTTGTGCTAGGATTGGTAGATGGCTGTGAAAATTTAAGGAAATTGGTGAAAATAGAGGGAAATTCTATTTTTGGCTATTTTGGATTTTTGATGAGAGATGAAAATAAAATGAAATAGATAGAAAATGAGTAGAATTACCTTGAAGATATTCTTTTCTTTCTAAATTTGAAGACAAATCGAATAAGATGGGTGGAAAATTTGAGAAGTTACGAAAACATGCTTAAAAGGGGAAGAAAATAAATCTTATCCTATGTATCCAAGAGTAATTTAGATTGGTTGTTGTATAGTTTTGTTTCTTTTCCTTTCTTTCATGTCAATAAAAAAATAAAAATAAAAACATTTTCACCCATTTTCTTCGGTTTCCATTATTAATACCAAACATGTTTCCCTTCCCTTCCCTTTCCTTTTTTTTTTCCCCTTTTATTGATTTGTTTCCATTCCCACTTTACTCAAAACTTGCCAAATACACATTATAATATGTATGCATCTGCACCTATTACTTAATATTAATAATGTTGAAGGGGAAAAGAGACAGGGAAAAAAAAAATAAAGAGAATATCAACATTGATGGGATCCACTTGCATTATAACAAAGAAGATAACTATAATTACTTATATATATATAAATGGTTTATACATACTAATTATATTCAATCATGTGTTAATAGTAGTGAGTCATGAGCAGATTCTTAAAAAAACTACTACTTACCACGTATCCACGTTTAATCTGCAGTTATTTATAAAGTTATTCATAGTGCAAAGTTCCTAGCACATTTTTCAGATTGTAGAAACCTTTTATCTAGATTTTCGAGCGTTGATGAGAGATGTTTTAATTTGTCCGTTGCTTGTTAGAGTACCCAGTTGATTTCTTCTTCTTCTTTTTTTTTTTTTTTAAATTATCAACAAACTATAGGTGTTGGTCATTTTATCCAACGGTTTATTCTTTTAATTTTTTTTAAAGACTTATTAGTGCAAGTCTTGTAAATAATCTAAAAACATTTTAAGAAGTTGAATTAAAAAATTTGTGAACTTCCCAGAGAAGGCGGCTTCCAAGAGAAGTCGACTTACTAGAGAAGGCAAGACCAAAGACTTAAAAATAGAAAAGGGCTCTGTCTCTCTTTCCCTGTGTCTCTGTCCAGTGACTACTCTTTCCTTCTCCGGTCAACTTTGTTCAAGTAGGAGAGAATCGTTCTTAACCGAGATAATAGGACCATGGCCTCGGGGGTACTACAGTTCATGCCGAAAGGATTCAGGTTTCAACCCACGAACAAGGAAGTCTTTGATCATTTCTTGTCCCGGAAAAACCATGAACAGGAGGACTTCAGCGCTTATGTTCCTGATATTAATGTTACTACGCTAGATCCATGGGAATTACCAGATAAATACAAAGGTAATTAGACCACCACATCACTCCATTTTCTAGTTCATTTCGAATTCTCACCCTCAGTATGCCGTGTTACTCCGTGTACGTACAGTTATATTGAACTATCAGAGGAATGAGAAGGAATGGTGGTTCTTTTCGCCTCGAACTCGGAACCAACGAGCTGAAAGAAAAACGAGGTCCGGATGGTGGGGTAGTACTTGTAAAGATAAGAAGATCCTGGATGGATGTAAAAACCAGCCACTGGGTATCATGAAGACCTTCGCTTTCCAACGTGGCTCGCGTTCATCATCTACGAGAGATAACTGGATTCTTCATGAGTATCACTTGTCAAATTTGCCACTTCCAAATGTATTGCTTTACTTCCCTCCCCTTCCTCTACATGCGATATGCGTTTAATTACTTGAAAATTTATGATTGCTTACTTGATTTCTTTAACAGCTTGCTATATGTAGTCTAGTCTTGTTGCGATATGAATGTCTGCTGCACAAGTTTGTTTTGTTCATTGAAAAAACATTATTTAACAGTATTGAAAGTCATAAATACCATGTGACTTAACAGGAGACATATTTCGTCCTTTGTTGCCTAAACAAGAACGACGACAGAGCAGAGAACAACACTGGTGGTGAAGTTGGACACCCTGGCTTATCCGGAATTGATCAGCAGGAAGTTCGACAGAGGAATCGTGAAATTTCGAGTCAAGCGGTGAGAAGGAGCACAATCGCGGGCATTTTTCCCTTTTTATTTTTTCTTTTGTTTTTTCCTTACATATATTCTTATGAGCTATGATTGAAGGGGTTTTCTGAGATGTTCTAATGCCGTCCCCGAAAACAGCCTCCAAGTAAAAGACCGAAAGAACCAACGGATGCACCTTCTGGACCTGTGCATAAAGGCCCCGATTTAACCAAGCTTGACGATGACATATATGGGTGTTTGAATCATCGATGCTATTGGTGGTAAATCACAGTTCATTATTACTAACCATTCTTGCCCATCGAAAATCCTCACAACGGATGACCATAAATGACAGGATTTGGGGGAAGCTCAGATGTGTTCGGGATTCGATTCACTAGAATCATCAGGAGAAGATGATCCTGCAGAGGGAAAGAAGGCATCTGTTGAAAACAGAAATGCAAAACCACGGCCTCCATCTCTAGTTTCTCCATCTACAGTTGCACAACCAAAGGGCTTCAAGGCATCGAGGGTCCCTGCTCTGTTGTTTCCTAAGGTTGCGGCTTGAGAATAATAAGGAATATACATATCTAATTGACATGGTTTCGCCGTCCTTAAATGTCGGAATTTGAGATTTTGAGGAGCATTTTTTTTGTGCAAGGATCATCATATAAAAGTAAAAGCATAGTCATTATTGCATTTGTAATGATAACCATTTTGTTCTTATTTATCTTGTTCAGGCAAGAGTGGTCAAGGAAGAACTGAGAGTAATAAGGAATCTACAGATCTAATTGACATGGTTTCGCTGTCCTTAAATCTTGGAATTTGAGATTTTGAGGAGCATTTTTTTTGTGCATGGAATTGATCATCATAGAAAAGTAAAAGTATAGTCATTATTGGATTTGTAATGATAACCATTTTGTTCTTATTTATCTTGTTCAGGCAAGAGTTGTCAAGGAAGAACTGAGAGTAATAAGGAATCTACAGATCTAATTGACATGGTTTCGCTGTCCTTAAATCTTGGAATTTGAGATTTTGAGGAACATTTTTTTTGTGCATGGAATTGATCATCATAGAAAAGTAAAAGTATAGTCATTATTGCATTTGTAATGATAACCATTTTGTTCTTATTTATCTTGCTCAGGCAAGAGTTGTCAAGGAAGAACTGACTGCAGCGAGTCCACTCCGGTACAAAATCAGCATCGAAAAGGTTGAAGCGGGCGAAAAATTGATGCAAGAAACCGAAGAAAAGTCAAGGCCCAAATTGAAATGCGAGAGCCAGGACCCCTTAACCCGATCAGCAAAATCATTAGGAGGAGTTGGTCCTGCAGAGGGAAAGAAGGAATCTGTCAAAAACAGAAATGCAAAACCACAGCCTTCGTCTCCAGTTTCTCCATCTGCACAACCACAGAGCTTCAAAGCATCGAATTCTTCGGCCAATGCTAAATCATATCCTAAGGTCGCGGCTTGAGAATAATAAGGAATATACATATCTAAATGACTTGGTTTCGCTGTCGTTAAAAATCTTGGAATTTGAGATTTTGAGGAAAATTTTTTTGTGCATGGAATTGATCATCATAGAAAAGTAGAAGCATAGTCATTATTGCCTTTGTAATGATAACCATTTTGTTCTTATTTATCTTGTTCAGGCGAGAGCTCCCATGGGAAAACCAACTGCAGCGAATCCACTGGCGAAAGAAACCAAAGAAAAGTCAAGACCCAAATCGAAATGCGAGATCCAGGACCCCTCAACTCTTCCTCCATCCAAGAACTCGACCGATGCCGTCATGGAGAAGTTTTCGCGCCTGGAGTTACAAGACAAAAAGAAAGAAAGAAATTAGAAGGAACAAGGGAGAGTCGGATCGACCGAGAGTTATGCAAGTAAACTGGACGTGGGTAGGGCTAGGGCTGATGGGATCCCTTGAGAATCCTAAAGGCCCAAAGTATAGTTCATGAATAATGGGCATAGATAGCCCAAGCCTTGGTCAGGCAATGCAATTAGAAATTTAGACGTTGCGGTACTTATTCTAGAGAATTCTTTAGAATCAAATATCATATGGCAGTAACTGTAACTGTAATTGGATGATGTGGTCTATGGCATATAGCACATGCATCCCTTTTATTCTATTACAAAGTCTAGGGAGGATATATAAATAGCCCACTATATCATGTAGGGAGATATGTGAAAAATGACAAAAAAAAAAAAAAAAACTCTTTCTTTGCGATTATTGTCTCGAATGTGAATTGCGTGTGAACCATGTGCTCGTATTACAGTAATTTGAGAATTATATAAATTTTTGCATTCCCCACCAAAGTCATCATTGGCATTGTCATCACAATTTTGATTTGTTGACTTTAGCACCATCATAATCATATAGAGTACATTACGATATGTTTCAATGAACAAGCGTGAAGCAGGATGACGCTGTTACTATTAGTTAGTCGATTGGTCCTGTAGGAAAAATCAAGTGTAACAGGACAATAGGTTATGTTGTTGATGTTTGCAGATTAGTTAGACCAATGTCTTATCATGGTTTTTCATTGTTAGTTGGTAGACATGTTTCAGTTTTTTATTAGTTTATAATAATTAATTTGATAAAATAATGCTATTAATGTATTTGATTAACATTAGGGAAAATTACACTGATTATAAAAAAGAAGAAGGAAAAATTCTTGTAAACTTGAGTAAGTTGTACAACCCTTCCAACGTGGCTACAAGCTACCCCTTGGCCATGGGGTGGCTGGTTCTTTTTATTTTTTGGTGTTATTTATTTAGTTTTTAATCTTCTTTTAGATTAATTATATTTATATTCTCGATTTTTTTTTCATTTTTTATATTTAAATATACATGTAAATGATTCAACGTCATATTAGATCTACGTGTGTATCACATGGTAGATAATTATCACATTACTTAAAATTAACGTCATTATAATAGTGATCAACCATTTTAATCGGCTACTAAAGTATTGATTTTTTATTTAAATTTCTCAAAATGTTAATCTCTTTTTTAAATTTATTTCTAAATATTGATACCCTTCGATTTGATTTTTCCAATAAAATTATAATAAAAATATTAAAATATTAATCAAACTCCAATTGCTTAAATCTTCTTAGCCACCACTTAAGGAGGCTTCATCAAGGAATGATGAATGGCGAACCACCTAAAGTGGTGGTGGTGGCGGCATAACTCACCCAATATGATAGATCATCACCTGTAATCCATAAAAATAGAAATGAAAACCTAATGTAGGTACTATTTGGGTTGCTTGATTGGATATGCCTTATAAGCTTTTTACTTATAATCTTCTCTTTTTCTTTTCTAAAAGAAAATTTCAAGGGAGGTGTATTGCAACCTCTAAATCCCTAGTGGCTCTTACTAACCGTCTTGTCACTATAAATAGCTAGAAGAACTACGAAAGATTCAAGAGTTAAGGTTTTGAATTTTCTTTGTATTTTATATTTTCCTTTTATTTTTTGTTATAAATACATTTAATAATATTATTTTATTAAATTAATTATTATAGATTAATATATGTTCTGTAACTAATAGTGGCAAGAAGTGATAAAAGTATAGTAGGAAAAATGTTAAAAATGGAAATACGGTTATGCAAAGCATTAGAACATAAAAATATAAGTATTTAAAGTGAAACCTAATTCTTTAAAAGGATAGATGTTTGCCTTCAAGTAGGTATAATTAGAAGATGCATATTTTAAGTGAGTAAACTAAGGATAAACATTATGAGAGATTTGCAACTGATGAGAATTAAAATGAAGTAATAAAATGTATTCATTCAAGTATAAGTATTGTCTTGGTTATGATTTGTACAATAACAATATAGAAGTGTTCAAGAACCTAACTAACTAACTAGCCAAGCACATGTTATTGACTAAGCTACAGACATAAGATAAATAACAACATACATTAAGATTTCTAAGTGCTCGTGATGATCATCTCATCTGCATAAAGAAGAATAACAAGAAATTTAGAATTATGAGATCTAATAAACAAAGAATAATCACTCTTTGATTAAGAAAAACCTTGTGTAAAAGATTTGTATGTTTCATCACCTAAAGATTTGTTTAAGCCCAAGAACGCACCAACTTACAAACTTACTAGGTTTAGCCTTAGAATATCCTTGAGGTGGATACACATATATATTCTCTTCAATGAAACCATTGAGGAAAGCATTATTTATGTCCACTTGATGCAAAGGCCATAAGTTAGCTATTGCAACAACAATCGAAATGCAAATTGTTCCCATATGAGCAACAGGTGAAAAGTTTCATTATATTCCTCTTATTAAACTTGATTATAACCCTTCGCTACTAAGCAAGCTTTATATCATTCAATTATACCATCAACTCAATATTTAATTTTGAACATTCACTTAGAACCAATAGCTCTTTTACTTGGTGGTAAAGTGGTCAATTCCTAAGTATGATTGTTTTTTAAGACTTCTAACTACTTCATTACTTCTACCCACACTTCATCTTGAGAAGCTTGTGAATAAGAAGATGATTTCTTGGTAGTGAAAACATTAGCTAGGGAGGCAACATATTCAATAGGATAAGTAATACAAGAACTAGGAACAAATGGGTATTGGACAAAAGTCAAAGAAGAATCGGAAGGAACAAAAAAACCAAGAGTAACAGCAAAATTAATAGTATGAATTTAGTCTTTCAACCATTATGGGGGTTACCTAGCTTTAGTAGAATGTCGCATAGCAATTGAAGGTGCTACAAGTATGGCAAAGGAATAGTCTAATGCAGAATCTGCAATGTGCTTTGTAAGAGTAGGGTTACGTAGTTAAGTGTTTGGATGAGATTCTCAAATTTGAGTTCTTGGAGTAGGATTAAGTATAGGAGTATGTGGAGCATCCACAGAAACAAAAGGTAAAGGAGGTCGTTTGTTAGGGGAAGCATTAGTATCAATAGTAGTAACATCAAGATTCTTGTAAGGAAATATCTTCTCATAAAACATAACATCTGAACTCATGATTATTCTATTGGAGGCTAAATCAAACATCTTATACCCCTTTTGTGTAGCTACATATCTAAGGAAAATACACTTTACACCCTTAGAATCAAACATATCCTTATATGGAATCAAGTTAACAGTAAAGTACAAACATCCCATTACCCTTAAATTTTCATATCAAGGAAGATGACTAAAGAGTAATTAATATGATGTTTTCCATCCTAAAATAGATGAAAGCATCCGATTAATGAGATATGTTGTTGTTACTATACATTCTTCCTAAACTTGTTTAAGAAGATTAGCATTTAGTCTTAGAGCTCTAGAATTTTTGTTCAACTCACCCATTTTGTTAAGGAGTATATATCATGGTTCAATGAAGGACCATACCTAGTTGATGAAAAATGTCTTGTGTTTGTTTTGATAGAAATTCCATTCCATTGTTGGTTCGGACAAATTTAGGAGTAACATGGAAGTGGTTGTGTATATAAGAAAGGAAGCTTTGAATGGTTTTGATTATCTGAGATTTGTGAGTTAAAAGTTAGGTCCAAGTAATTAGTAAATAATTATCCACAATCGTCAACACAAACTGTGCACCGGTAATTAATATACAAGCCTTAATGAACCCTTACTGTAGCAAGGCAAGTATATGTTCTCAAGAACTAGAAAACAGAAGAAATAGCATCAATTTTCAACTTTAATGGTTGGTCTTATAGAAGTTATAGAATTGAAAGCAAGTTGTATATGATATGAAATCAATAATGAGTAACACATCATGAAGAATCAAATTTGGTGTAACGTGAACCCAACCAATTGTATGAACTAGTTTACAAAAACCATTAGGTAAGTTCACTTTAATAGGTTGCATTAGTGATTGTTTGTTGGAAAGAATTTGAGTTTAAGGAGTCATGTGGTCCGTAGCTCTCGTGTCCATTATGAAACCTCGGTTTTCGACCTACTACCATAAACTCGAGACAGTATGTTACTTTTATTATACATAAGACCTAAAGGGTATAGTTAGGAAAATAACAAAATAAACTTATTAAGGGAAGTTTAAAGAATTAGTTTAGTCATGTGACAAGACCCCAATTGCTTGATATAAATATGAGTTAGGGTGTTTGGTACAATTTAGGATTTTCTGGAAAAGTTTTCCGAATTGAGTAAAATTTTAATATGAAGTCGCAAAAGTTAAACAAAAAGTTCTAATAAGGTCAATTTTTCAAAATAGAGTTTATATAATATTTAATTTTGATAAAACTTATTTTTACTAGGTATGCTTAATAATTATCTGAAACACGGCATTTGAGTTCTAAATGATCATAAGACTTTAGAGATAAATTATTTTACTTATAAAAATAGTTTTAGGAGTTAAATAACATGTGGTGTAATTATGTATTGGTGTTATATGTGTTATATGTACCCAGTATGTAATTATATTAATATAATTTGCTAAAATAATGCCTAAAATTACAATAAATTAAACAAAATTTGTTAAAAAATAGTGAAACCACTTGGATTAACTTAGAAATGGTGTTGCATATATCAGGACATATGAGAAGGCGTAGGATGAGGTGTCACTATTATGTTATGTTTAATTTATGTATATTACACCTAAGAATAAAGTAATTTGAAACTTAGAAAAATTTATTCACTTTTCCACCACCTAGATTACTACAAAAGGAGATGAGGGATTAATCTACATTCATTTTTGGAAGATTAGAATAAAGGAAATCCTCTCAAACACAGTAGGTTAGTAGTTTTACAAAATTTAGCAAAAATAGTAGGAAATTGGGGTAAAATATGGTTCCTAAGGTTACATATAACCTGACATGATGGCATGTTGGTGGTTAAAGATTGGCATGAAGGATGTGACCACCCCTCTTTGGCTAAAGGTAGCCGAAGCTTCGACGACAATGTGATCTTAATTTTAACCTTTAAATTAATTTATTTTACTAGAAATATTAAATAGTGTTAAAAAATTATGAAACTTGGTTTTTCGAAGTATTGTTGCTTGTAGAAATCAATCTAGAATTTTGAAATTAAAAGTTCTTATATGGGTTCCTTAAAAAACTGTTTTATTTTAGTGAATTTTGTATTGATATTTTAAAATAGTAAACGATGTTATTTAGAGCCAAGTTTTGTAGATAGATTCCTTATTTAATATATATAATTAACATAAAAATAATTTTTTATAAACTATACGTTTAGTATTTGTTAGGCCCCGAAATCACAGAGTCGCAACAGTCCTGCCGTGGAAACCATTCTATGATAGTAACTAGCTTTACAGTATCTACCATAAATATAATTTATACAAGGCATCGACGACTCCTTGTTTTAAAGTAAACAGTCTCATTTAAGTGTTTTACTACAAACATAGTAATTATCACAAATTTTTAATAAACATACATAATTATATATAAAGTCTATAGAACTTCCCAGGAAGATCTACTTAAACATAATGGTTTACTAAGTTTACATAACAACTACCAGCCTTTTAGTTTTAAACCACAAATGACACACTAACTATATATCCACTGCTAAGCCAATTGATCCCCACACCCTTGTCGTTAAACCACTACAATCTATAAGGTTGGGGGTACGGATAGGCTAACAATCTCATCTTCTCTACTAGCTCAAAAGAAACGATGTTGGTATAGCTTCCTCCATCAATTTCCAAGGAACAAGTCTTCCTATTCACTGAGCATCGGATCTAAAATAAGTTTTCCCTCTAACTTGGGTCTTCCTTAAGGTTGGCTTGTCGGCATGTCATGGCTAAGAATTCTCCCATCTTAGGATAGGTATTAATTGTTCCCTCACTCTCCAAGCTCTTATCACTTTTACTCTCTATTTGAGCATTCGGTCCTTCACCTTTTAGAATCATGACCCTCTCATTCGGATATTATGAGGCGATGTGTCTACATCTCAAACACTTGAAGTATTTAACTTCTCAAGCCTTAGAGCCAGTCACTTTCTCCTTCTTTACTCTCTTGTCTCAACATAATTAGGTCAGCTAGACTCTCCTTTTTCCTTCCTCTTCTTGAGCTTTTTCTTCTCTTCATACTTCTCAAACTTAAGGCTACTATGTTGAGGTCAGCCGATTAGCCTCTGATGTCTTCTCCTCCTTTAACGCTTTACTCTTAAGGCTAGGTTGATAAGCTCGTCTAATGAATTAAACGACTGTGTAACAACTCGGCCAGAACTCCTTCCACCAAGGTATTGTTCGCTTTGGTGTGGAACGTCGCATGGTTTTGTCTCCTAATACAGCTGCTTCCTAAGAGGTCACCCATCTTGAGATTGTTTTAGCATGAGCACACTTAACTTTGGAGTTTCGACGTACTCCGAACCACTACACTAAAAGGCGCATTGATGATTAGAGTTTCTCTCTTCAAGCATGTAAGGGGCATTACATTCCACCCCCCTTACAAAACTGATGCCCTCGTCAATTTCATTACACAAGTCTAAGACAACCACCAAGCAGGGCCTCACCCTAGCTAGTGGACTGCTCTAATACCATTCTGTAATGACTCGGCCAAAACTCCTTCCATTGAGGTATTGTTCGCTTTGGTATAGAACGCCACACGGTTTTATCTCCTGATGTAGTTGCTTCCCAAGAAGTCACTCGTCATGGAATTACTTCAGCATGAGCATGTGTAATTTCGGAGTTTCGACATACTCTAAGCCATTACATCAAAAGGTACCTTGATAATTAGAGTTCCTCTCTCCAGGCATGTAAGGGGCATTACAAGCTGGAGCTCAATCATGTCGGCAATGTCATCTCTTAGGCCTCTTAAGAACCTAGCAATAGTACGCTCCTATGGTTTAGTAATCTCACATCTAGTTATCATGGTCTCAAGCTCTTACAAATACTCTTCAATAGTGTTTTAACCTTGCCTCAAGTGTTGGAGAACATGGAGCATCTCTTGCTTGAAGTAAGTCAGCACAAAGTGTTGGTTCATCAACCTCTTCATAAGCCTCCAAGTTTTGATTGGATCTTCTCCTTCAACATCTTGCTTAGCAATTAATTTATCCCACCAAAGACTCGCATATTCAAAAAGGGACCATGATGCTAACTTAACTTTTGTCCAATCATCGTATTCATAACACTCAAATAATGTCTCTACTTGGATCGGCCACTTTTGTTGGAGTTCTGCTCAACCAATTCTCTTCTTGGCCCCGACTCTCTTCTTTGGGCTCCTTGGTTCACCTAGGAGTCAACATTCCTGTCATTGCTTCTCTTCGAATCAAGTTAATTTCTTCCTTTGAAACTATCTTTCATCATTAATAGGTTCATTGGAGTCGCTTCCATTGGTCGGTGCTTGGTCTCTTCTTTCACCTCGACCAACACGTCTATGGCTTTTGACTAAGCCGATAAGTTCCTAGATAGAATTAGTGAGATTTTGAATTTGATATTCTAGATTATTAACACATCGGCTTAAACTTCTACGGGGACTATCACCATTGATATTCACACTATCTTCAGACATTCTTATTCGTATAGTAATTTCCACTGGAATTTTAACAAACGCATAATACACTCAACTCAACTCAGAACCATTACAATTTGAAGTTAGCAGTCACTCTTAACAGAAGAACACTATTGAAACAATCCCTAAAACATTACTGCTAACAAAATAAAACTAATAGCAACCTAGAAATTTCTACCACTTGATTTCTAGAGCTATCCACAACTGATAAACATTTCTACTACTAGAGACAACTACTGAAATTGCTGTTACTCAACTCTACAACCCAATAAATAGCACAATACCACTATATTATAGAACACGAACAACACACTATACTATAGAATGATGATTAACATAAATGTTTAAATCACGAATTAAACTTTGAAAAATACTAATACGTGTGTCTCCCCAAAGCTCTGATACCAAGATGATACAATTCAGAGTACGCAGTAGGTATAAACCATAAATGAGTATTCAGAGTTCAATAAAAAGTGAGAAATTAGTAAATGGATTAGGATTTTGAATGTGAACGTAGATGGATATTCTGCACTAAGACACAAAAAAAATCAGAGATTAAGCTTGAAATAGGTTTTAATACAACTCATGAAAACCAAACCAAGGCTCAAGGTTTCAAATGAAGGTTAAATGCGACTTACTAATTTGCCTAAATGAAGGCATTCGCCACAATCTTGAGAAGAAGATTGATAAGAACAAGAAAGATTAAAGAGTAAAATAGCACTCAAAAATGCAAAGCATAAGCTTGAACAGCTCATGAAGATGTCAAGTATATTTTTTCTTAAAAAAAGGTTTGATTACCCCTTTTAATTACAAATGTTACTATTTATAATAAGCCTTAATACCCTAGTAGCAAATCTATAAATATACAAAGCTTCAAACCCTAAAAGTAGGCCCACAACTAAAATTAAAGAAAATATTTACAAGTAAACAAAACTATTTGGGACATAATGCTTATAGAGTGAAACCACCTTATTTCGCACTTTTCTGAGAAAGATGTCAAAAGAATCGTAACTATCTTTAACAATTTGCTTAAAATCAAAAATTTTCTTTCTAACTAATATCAATTTAGATAATGTGAAGAACAATAGATAAGCCTTTATAAGTTTATCCACATGTTCGTCGTACCGGGGTCTACTATTTAGCTATCGAGAATAAAAAGAATATGATAATATGTGGTGAGGAATCCTTTCCTTCATGGAGCTCATACACAAGAAAGACATTTAATCCCAAAAAGTCTGCTTTCTAAGAAGGATTCTTAGCTAAAAGGAAGGGAACTTTTGACTCTTTCTTTTAGTCACCCACTGGGTCAATAGGTCGGTCGGTAGAAAGTAAAGGCTCGATATGCTTTCTTCCTATTCTTTTGCAAGTATTTGTACATGGTTCTACTTAAGGCATTCCATTGATATGCTCGAGTTCATTCATAAAAGATGGACAGATAAGGACACTACTCATTGCCATCGGTGAAATGAATCCATTCATCTAAGCTGTCTTGGAATGAGTTGGATCAAAACTAGATGAGGTTGGTTATTGGATGCCATGGTTTAGGTCAGCGTTGCTGAGGTTTTACAATGCTTGGCCCAACTGCCTGTGAGATCGATCCATAGTTGCTAAGCTCTAGTATTGGTGGACACTTGATTTTCTATGCCATGTCGTGGTGATCTTTGGACTTAGGACCTCGATTGTTTGGTTGTTGGGCTTCTTAGCAATCGACAAAGCTATTGCCAAGTTATCCTTCTTTCTTATCTCAGCTTTCTAATATCAACTCAGCCTTGGGTGTACCGGGTCAGCCTCGACTAGGGATAAATCAGCCTTTGTCAAAAATAGGTAGGCCTCGACCGTGGGATCTTCGTAAGTTGATTCTTATCACAACATACGGTTTATATTCAATTGGGTTTTAGGGATCCTACTCTTAGGCTGCTCCTTTGCCACTTGGTTCCTAGACATTGTATCCATATGACTAGGTATGTTGACTAACCCGATGAGTTAGTTGGCTGACTTAAGATATCGGTGTCAATGTATGTCACATACATTAGCATGGCATACCATATTTACATTTAACATTTGGCTGGAAAGTAATAGGATATTATATTTTGACTAACCAACCATTGATATACTTGTGGAATTAGTTATGCTTGTTGTTATGTGTTTATCTACTCTTACTCAACTCATAGTAGCTGAGAGGATAAGTTGTCTTATCATCAGATTAAAGTTAAATGAGATAAAGCTATACATCATAGAGGGAAGGAGACTTCCAAGTACTAGTTGGGGATGAACTATGAGAAGAAGTTATTAGCTTTAGGATATGATTTCACTACATGAAGGCAACTCTTTAGGGAAGAAGTTGATGACACCTTACTAAAGATTTTGTTAGCTATTGTAGATGAATGATTATACTTATAAGGGATTTCTATATTGTATGCTAGTGTATGATTGTGATACTCTGAGTATAACCTACTTGTGTAATAACTTATGCTGTAGTTTGCCAAGTTGAATGAAGTGTCATTTGGAATCAAATGCTATATAAGATGGAATAGTAGTTTGGATATAGATTTCTGCCTTATCACTAACTCAGGTATGGCAGTAATAAACCGTCTTCAAGCATCAAAATTTGAGAAGGCATAGCGTCACATCTATTACCAATGTAGCTACATTATTATTCAAAGTTACAAGTGAAGTTATGGAAGAAGAAAACTAACCTGCAAAGTGCACTGAACTTGAAGTTTCATTTTCCATCGCTAAGCATCCCTTCATATACTTCATTAGCTCGTTATAGAAACCTTGGAAAAACCTTTCGGAATCATACATTTGAGTAGAAACTGCACTATTACTATTAGCATAATCAGTAGTATAATCCAGTGCTATTGCATCCATTCGTACACAATATGCTGCCACTATACTATCTTTCTAAAAACGCTTTCCTTTTTATCACTTAAGGTAAAAACAATTTCAACACAATTTTCAATAGAATGTTTACTCTTCTTACAATATTTACATTGCAATCCATATTGAGTTGAAAAATTAGTTCCTCTCTTTTTCCATCTCGATTTATATTAAGTCCGGCTTGCTTAATATAAACATTCGACTAAACTAAGAATAGGTTTTTTTTTTTTAAAAAAAAAAAAAGGTTTCTGAAAAGTAGAGTTGCAACTTGATCGAAAATAGGAAAAAGTAAAATTAGGGCCCATGGGTGGATGAATCTTAATTTCAGTTATTAGTCTATGATTTTTCCAAAAAGAGAACAATTTTAGAAAAAGAAAAAAAAAATATTAGGCTTGAAACCAAAAAAGGTTATATAGAAGAAGTCTATAAAGGAAATAGGCATTTGATAGGTTTCTTAAAATAAAAAGGGATCAACATTAGAGAAAAGGAAAAAAAATATTTTTTTTGTATTTTTTAGGATTGCCCGAAGTATCTACGTACTTGCTAACCAAGATTAGGTATACATAGTTCTAAAATAATTTTATAAAACTTTAACAAGGTGGTCCATTTTATTAAAAAACAAAATTCCATTTTAAGCATTTATATATTGATTAGTTTATAAAAAATATATTTTTTGTCCAAATTTATCTAAAAAGCTAGAAATCCCTAATTTTTACAAAAAAAGGTCCATTTAGATTTTTTTATTTAAAAAAAAAATTTCTAAGGTGATAAAACTTTTTTTTTTTTGAAAAAGAAAAGGAAAAACCCTTTTTGTGAAAGAAACCCATTAAAGAGATACATGTTAAATAAATCACATCAAGTATAAAAAAAAAATACAACATTCATAAAATCATAAATATATTCTACATGGCATTGTTATTATTTATATATTACAATTATTAACAAAAACTTTTTTATTATGACAATTTAACAAAATTTGGAATCAAAATAATTTGATAATAATCACATGTTCAAACATCAATTCTATATTATATAAACATAAATCATGATAAGTGTATCACAATTCATTGATCAAAGCACCTAATTTAATTAAAATAATCAAGAACTATTAACAAACATATAAACTTACATGAACATTACATGATTATTCTATCATAGAAACAATAAATCTTATCAAGTATACTACAACATTTGCATTAAACAAGTTTCTTACATACATAAAAACATGATTTCACAATTATTCAATATGTAACATGGATAAAAATCACAAAAGAAACAAGGACAATGAAAAACACATAATGGTTCTAGAAACTTACCTCACACAATAACGAAGCAGTAATTGGTTTTTGGACTTTTTAGGTGATTTTTGGCAAAGTGACGATGGTTCTCGACCCTCGACTTCCTAAACTTCGAAATCTCTCCACTAATTTATAGTAAAATCGCATCCTTTTCCTCTGATTTACTCAAAGAAAATCAAGTTGTCACCAAAACCTTAAATCTAGAATATGAAGTAAAAGCTTGATAATTCTCTCAATTTAATTCGTTAGCACTATGGTTATATATATATATATATATATATATATATATTAATTGGGGGCACCGCATGGCACATTGTAACCCAGCCATATGGTGCCATGTAGTCCCAACGTGGCACCACGTAGTCCCAGTGTGGCTGTCAATTATTTTATTTTATTTTGTTTTTCTTTCTCTTTTTTGGTATTTATTTAAAAACTTTCGAAAATTTTATTTTTTGGGTTTCTAAAAAATTATGAAAACATGTTAAAATTTTTGTGGAAAAAAAATAAGGTATCTACAATTATCTTTCTTTATGGTGAAGTTTGGTGAAAACTTTCACATAAAAATAAAAGATATATTATTTTTGCTCCTGTAAGAAGAAGAAAGTTTTGAAAAAAGTTGTTGGAAGAAACTTCGAGATATAAAACGAGCTACCTATAAGCCCTAAAGTTAAGTCAAGAGACCGTAGGATTGAACTTAGAGCACAAAGTTTAGAACGATCGGTTAAAGGATCTGATCAAACGCAAATTATAAACTATTGAGAGAAATATTAGTAAAAATGACCCTGTAAACTTGAATTTAACAAAATAAGTAATAAAATAGGCGACTACAAAATTTTCAAATTTTAAGTATAATATTTGTTAATCATCAAAAAGGCGAAAAGTGTAATTTAATAACTAATAAATTACTAGAGATAGATTATATGTATACGAAAAATCATAGAATGACCTAAATAATAATTAGGAATGTTCACATGTATCCCACATATATTTACGTATAGATAAAAATACGCGAAATTACTTAAATTGACCAAAAACTTAGTAAATAATTAAATAAAATTATTAAATTAATTAAGAAAAATAAGAAAAAAATCAAAAGGGTGTGGATTAATGCAAATATGGTTGTGGCAGGTCAGAATCTTAAAAAGAAAAATTAACCAATTAGAATTAAGCAACACAAAAGCCAAAAATCAAGGAAATAGGACAATGTCATATCTAATTAATGCATATTAATTACCTAAAATGTCTATAAATAGGGAAAAATTTCAGAGGACTCCTTTGGACAGTTTAACATCAGAGAAAAATAGGGAACTTAAAAAATTCAAGAGAAAATCCAGAAAAAAAAAAGAAAAGAAAAGGAAACTGTGCAGATACGGCTAGTGAGCCAAACCCACACCTCACCACCACTTAAGACCGAGCCACCACCACCACCACCCCATTCCAACCCCACCGTCTAGGCCGGCCGACACACTTGGACCGAATTTGGATGGCAAAAAAGCATCAAACCGATGAGTCCCTTAATTGTCCTGATTTTGAATAATTTCATAAAATTAGTTATTTTGCCTAGAAAATTATGAAACTTGTTATTCTAAGGTTTTATTGTATGTAGATTTAGGGAAAAATAGTGATTTAGTTTAATCACGTCTGAAAATATAAGGTTCTTAACAAATTGAGCAAAACCGAGCATGATTAGAACAAGAAATAAATAGGCTTAGGAGTGTAGTTTGGAGCTCAATTTTTCTCTATAGAATGCTTATGTAATATAAAACAGTGCTATGAAGCCATTTTTCTAAAATTAATTTTTGAAATTTTTAAGTTAATTTTTAACCCTAAAATGATGGAAAAATTAGGTAATTTTGGGTTAATTAGATGATTAAGATACTAATTACTGATTTAGATAGCAATTAGATGTTTAAGAATGTTAATCTTTGATGTGGAAACCTAATCCTAGCCGTTGGAGTAGTAAGTATAGTTAATTTAGGAAATTAGGTAGTTATTGTAAGAAATTAGTAATATATGGAATTGAAAATTAATAAATCTAAAAAATTAAGGTTATTTAGATAATATTATAATAAAAATCATAATAATACTAAATCTGAAATAAGATTTAATTTTAGGTAATTATATAAAAATGTAAGATTTTCTCACATCGGGGATAAATCCGATACCTCAATTAGGAATAACGTATACTGAATAGTTTAGAATATTAAATTAAGACTCAATAGGATATTTGAATACTCAAGCTTAATGTGATTAAGTTCGCATTAGGATTAGAGCATATTTAGGACTTAGGAATCAAAACTAGAATGAAATTTAGAGTCAGACCCTCGAAATAGAGTAGAAAGAATTATTAGTATATAATAGGTATACATGGAAAACTGAGTTAAATTATAACTTAGAATATGAATCCTTAAAGTATAAGTACTAAAAAGACCTCTTTGTATTATAGGACACCCAGAGACAAATTGGCTTGCAACTAAGTGATCGGGCGATTAAGAAATTCCAAATAAGTTGAGTTATTACTTATTGTAATAGAGTACTAGTTTTATGGTACTCGGAGACTTAGGCTTGTATATGGTTGTGATTGTAAGTAGTTTACGCATGTATTTGATGTATTTGAATTCGTGCTAAATTTGTAATGTGAGTGATTTTGTGATTGATTGAATTGGTATGAAATTGTTTGAACACCCTAAATGAAATTTAAACTTATTCAACTCTAATAACCAAAAATGTCATGCATTGCAACCCGTTAGGGGATCATAGGATTCTCCAACCAAATACCGACTCCTTCGAAAGGGATAGCGCTAAATTGCAAAATGATTCCTTCTTCATCCTTAATCGAACTAAGTGACAGGAGAGGATGTCGTAACGAGGGTAAAGTCAATGGTTCGAAGGTAGTCACGGGAGGAGCGAGGTCTCCATTGCACAAGCCTGGGTTTGGTTGTGAGCTGCTGCATAATATGGAAACTCCTTAACCCAGATTGGAGTAGGTGAAATTTCTCTGATTTCACAACAGACCGAACTACGATGTGCGATAACACTTGATTGTTACATTGCATGAAAATAATTGCTTGATAATCTTGTTTGTGCTTGTATGCATTCATAAGTCTCCAATTCAACTTACTAAGCTGTAGTTGCTCATACCCTTATAGATCCTTTTGCAGGTCCTGATTTCTGAACACTTCAAGTATTATGCTGCCCTACAATTACCTAGAGGTTAGTCCATTTTGAAGCCAGGGGTGTGCAGATCAAGTTACTTAGTAATAATGTGTAACTAAAGTGACCTTGTAGTTAAGGATAAAAGACTGATAGTTATTATGTAAATTAGTGAATAGTTGTGACTATGTAGAATTTCCTGGGAAGTTCTGTGGACTTACATTTAATTATACATGTTTATTAGAAATTTGTAATATTTATCATAATTGTAGTTAAACTTTCAATCGGACTGTTTACTTCAAAGCGAGGAGTCGTCGACGCCTTGTGTAGATCATGTCAATGGTAGGCACTGTGAGGCCAGTTACTATCATAGAATGGTTTACACGGTGAGACTGTTGCGACTCTGTAACTTCGGGGCGTAACGGTTCTCGGTTGGTATCAGAGCGTAGTTTTAGTGGATTCGCTTTGAAGCATCATACTTTAAAAACAAATAGATATTATAGGAATATTGAGAGTGGGTAATATTAAGTTGGCGATAAAATATTAGATTAAGTATATGGAAACCTAGGTAAGCATAACGTTTAACATAGTAAATGTTAATTGGTTTAACTATAATTATAGGGTCAAAAGGGGGAACTAATACATAGTTGGATGCAGTTTGGATGGAATGGAGAAGTATCCCCTATTGATTATAGGGTTAGATTACAGTGATTATTGATGGAATTAGCTGATTGGAACATCTTTAGGACAATTGATGAGATCATTGATAAGTTTCATGATCAAATGTGCTATAGTTGGAAGAATGAGTGGGCATGGATGGAGATGAGTTTAGGACTTCAGTATAATAGATATACTGACATAGCAGCTTTTGAGTAGAGATGGTTAGAGACAGAGGGAATTATAACTTTGATGGTGCCCTTATGATATTTTCCCGCTAGGTTGGAGGATGGGAGACCATACCTAGCTAATATTGCACACATCCCTACTGACATTCCATACATTCCTAGACAGTACCCACCAGGGATTTTTGATTGATTTCCTCAGTTTTTAGAACCTGCTGGGGAAGTTATAGAGATACTATTAGACCATAACCCTAAACCTGAACTTGAACTTGAGATACCAGGACCACCACCAGAAAACCCACCTCTAGTTGAAACCCTAAGAGGATGGAGTTCATGTTGAGGAAGACCCTGAGGAGGACCCAGAAGAAAAAGAAGATCCAGAAGAAGACCCTGAAGAGGAGCAAGAGAATGAGGATGAACTTGGTGTAGACTTACATACCTTAGTTATGTAGGTGATTGCAGACATCGGGATAGCTGGAGTAGGAGCTGGTGACACAGTTGAGTCGGGTGATGATGATGATGTGCAGGAGGTGATTGTGATCCCTGAGACTCCAGAGATAGTATATATAGACTTTACATCGGATAGCGAACATGAGGATCATTCGGTAGGAGGCCATATGGGTCATGATCCCTTTGATGGAGTAGCTGCCACGGATTCAGAGGAGGATTAGCTTAGTTAGGTGGTCGACTTGTTTGGTCGGATAGATCTTTAGATATGATCCAGTAGTAATTTTGATGGAAACTGATGTATCTTAGAATCTTTTGATGTATTCTTTTGACTTTTGATGTATTTTGTAGCTTCTGGATCAAGCTAGGTGTACGCTATAATTAAGTTTGATGTAGTCAGTTGATGTAATCTTTTGTCTTGTACAGTTGTAAAGATCGAGTCTGTACTAGATTATGTAAGTAGTGATGTAATCGAGTTGTAAAGTTTATATATGTATTCAAAAGCTATCGAGTTGTATCTTTTTGTTTTGAAGTTGTACTGATAATGATGTAAGGTCGAATGAAGTTAATAATGGAAGTCAGACGACTAAGTATGTTGATCACAATGATGTTGTTATTATTATTCTATATGAGAATATGTTGCAAACATTTATTAATTTATAAAAATTCTCTAAACAAAAGCATGGATAACTTATAAATAGATATGAATGCAGGGTTATAAGTTATAAATTGTTAAGCAATTATGGTCGAAGCTGGAAATGGGAGTAGTCAAGGAGGAACTGAAGGGAATCAAAACCCTCTACCATGAGCACCATCACCCTCGAGAGAACAACATAGACAAGATTTACCCTCGCCGCCTCCACAAGAAAATATGCCTATTGGACAAATACTTGTAAGTATGCATACGATGATGAGACAGCAAGGAATGTTGATTCAACATCTTATGACTGGTGGTAATGTGGGAAACAGAAGACCCCAAGAAGTTGAACAACGAATGGAGCGACCTCAAGAGGTAAATAAACTTCCTAAGTATATAAAAGCCAACTGTTATTTTGAAGGGGAGATGGGTAGGCCAGATGTAGCTGATGATTGGTTAGCCCAAGTTGAACGGAGTTTTGAGGCTTTTAGAGTCCCTAAATCTCAAAAGTTATCTTATGGTACATTTATGTTGAAGTTAGCTGCGAAAGTATGGTGGGACTCAAGAGCAAGACAACTCGGAAATAACATTGATTGGCAACAATTTAAGGAGGAATTCAGGAAGGAGTATTTCCCTCATAGTGTACAAAATAGAATGGTGCGAGATTTGTTTGAACTTAAGAAGGGAAGTATGAGTGTAACCCAGTATGAGACTGAGTTCAATAGATTGTTACAATATGTACCTGGCTCATATCGAGATAATGTTGAGTTAAAGAAAGATTTGTTTCTTACCGGATTTGACCCCACAATGTGTTGCAAGTTGTTGAATTATGGTTTCACCACTTACAATGAAGTGGTAGATAAGGCAAGACAATAATCGCGTGAGGATGCAAACAATGTAGAGTCAAAAGATCAATAAAGGATATCGACCTGGTCCATCATTTAAGAGATCATATCCTGGTGCCTTTAGTAGTAGTTCTGGGCAGAAGAGAAGGAGACCAGTAACTCTAGCTAGTAACCCAGTGCAGTCAGTACCGAGTTTGAGTTTTTATGACAAAGATGGTAATGTCAAATGCTGGAAGTGTGGTGCAAATCATTTCCCGAGAAATTATGCTCAGCTTAAGGGAAAATGTTTTATATGTGGAGATCCAAACCATGTGTTGAAGGCATACCCTAAGATGAAATGAGTAAAGTGTAATAAATGTGGTAGGAAGGGCCATTTCTCCAGATATTGTCCACAGTTTGTACAAATAAAATGTGGGAATTAATAAAGGATATGAGGTGCTTTGGAATAGTGCCCATTTTATGTACAAATTCATTCATCTTCTTAGTCAAAATCATAATTGAAAAAGGAAAAAATTTGACAACATGATTTTTGCTTCAATTCACATTCATGTTATTTGAGTCCTTTAATGAAAATCGAAGCTTTTATTGTTTGTTTTAGGCAACAAAGAACATCCAGGATCCTATTTGAGCAATTATTCAACCAATATTAAGCAAATTCAAGTCATATGAATCAAGACCCATTAATTCTTGATTTTGAATTTAATGGTGATTTTGGACCTTCTGGAACTTCTTCAAGCTAGGAACAATATAAAAAGAGCTTGAGGATCACATTTCACCAACAAGTAAGCTTTGAAACACTCTCTACAAGCAAGAATTTGAGCATTCTCTCTCTAACCCATAAGTTTCATTTTCCCTCTCTAAAACCATCACTCTACAGTGGTTTTCGAGTGAATCTACAACCATCACAAACTCTAGCACTCCTAAAATACCAAGACCTAACCACTTATTCATCTCTAACAACTACACTATGGCCGAGCCACCACCATTATGTGACGGCCACTTTCCAACCACCTCCAAAAGGCCATTAAACACAATATCATCAACACTAAACCAACATTCTCCAATTAAAAATTGAAAAATCTCTTTTTCTCCAATCAATTTGTTGTCAAAATTAACCAGAAACATGCCCTTGCTGAAGACTGCTTAGTGAGTTATGTGTCGATCCACAACCTAACCAACCTGACCTGTGAGCTCTAAATCTAAGTCGTACGTGCTACTCTAATCGAGTTTGAAGCCTTCTTGAAATTTAGTTTTGCTGTTGTTTCAATTTTCTATTTTGGTTTCTTTTTTATTTGTATTTATTATCCGATTATAACTAAAAAAATGAAAAAGATATAAAAAAAGAGAGAAAAGAAAAAGAAATGAGGAAAGAGAAAAAGAAAAAGAAAAAAGAGGGGGAAGAGGAAAAGTTACATTATTTATTTATTTTTGTTGTTTTAGTTGAAAATAAATAAGTATGAACAAATAAAGGCAAAAAGTAAAATAAAAAAATAAGAAATTAATAATAAATAATAAAGATGTTTTATCACTTAGAAAAAACCTTTTTCCAAATAAATAAAAATAAATTAACCCTTTTTAAAATTAGGATTTATCTTAGGATTTTTAAAAATTAAAACCCTTCTCCATTTTTTTAAAGTCAAATCAAATTGTTAAAAAGTTAAATCCAATCGTTTTTCTAAATTAAAATGAATCAACAAATTAAAATTTTCACAAAATAACCTACAAAAGTTTGATCCGAAATAACAAATACATAGACAATTGTATGTGATTATGAGACAACTTAAAATATGAAAAGTTTTCTTTTTTCCATTTTGTAAATAATAGTTCAATTATCTTTTTTTAGATGTTGTTTACTTGTTTACATGTAATTAGATATTTTCTTTTAGAAGGTATTTCTGAAAAATAAATTTAAATTTGGAAAGTAAAAGTGTTACCCGTTTAAGATTTAAAAGATTAGCCTCCAGATCCTAAATCTTTGGTTTTCAAACATTTTTTTTTTAAATTGGTTTTCAAGAGGACCAGTAGCTAGGTTAAATTGGTTCACCCAACTGATTTAACCTAATCTTCTTTTTTCCTTAACTCCAGTCAAGTGGCAACTCTAAAATGTTTTTTGAAATAAAAATCTAATTTGCTTTCACTCTTAGTCGAGGATCAATAATAGATAAGTTAGGGTTTAATATTGGTTGGGTTAAGGAAAATTTATAAAAACAAGGAAAAAACCAAGCTCGACATGCGTGATATAATCAAATTCCATCGTGGACCAATAATAACTCATTCGCATGATTTTCCAAGTCAACATGTGCTTGTTCATGTGTAGACTACATGCCCCTTTATGCACCTCCTTCATCAAAACAACTATGTCTTCATTATCCATGCATTGTAAGAACGTGTTGTCGAATAATCATTAGTGTTACATCCTGAAACGGTAGAGTCGTAATAGTTTTACCATGCAAACTATTTTAGGATAGAAGCTGATCTTATAACTGTTATCTTAGATCTGATTTACACAAGATATCTATGACTAACCTGCTTTGAAATAAATAGTTCATAAATTAAACATGTTATTTAACTATGAAATTATGAAAAATACATATTTATACTAAAATAATCTGAATATGTTTACAAGATGTAGTAGCTTAATCATAATTTACCTAAGCAATACATAAATTAATATTAAAAGCTTTAAAGATAAAATCTAAACATGAGAGTGTATCTAATTCTCAGTTTTATATCCTCATTTCTCAAGATCTAGCGGTTGCTAACTTTAAGGTAGTTATATGTTTGCTTCTTAGCTAATTACTTACAATAATATTTATAGGAATGTGAGCAATTAACCGCTCAGTAAGTTGGGACGGAGATTTAAAATTATATATCAAACACAAATAGGGTTATCAACTAAATTAGTTAGATGTAATGCATATACAAGTAAATACCATCGCATGACGTTATCCGATTTGTCGTGAGTGTAGACACCTAATTTTTGCCCCTCTATAGTCCTAATTTCTTTATTTTTACAAAAAGGGTCCTAATTCAAAAATAAAAATAAAAAAAAATTAATAAAAGATAAAATAATAATAAAAATTAGTAAACGAGAAAAATACCAAAATAATAATAATAATAAGAAAAAAATTATTATAAAAAGTATTGTAGATTTTTAGGAAGTAAATTATATTAGGAACAAGTAGTTTTAGTTTAGTTAAAAAAATTTTATTTTAAAGAATTGGATAGTTTAAGTATAGTTTAATTATATTGAATGTTAAGTATTAGAGTATTTGGGTTGGATTTAATTTGAGGTTTTGGGTTTGAGTCTCAGCAGGCACCTATGTCTTTATTTTTCTATCTCTATAGAAGTGAGATGAAAACGGGTCATATCTAATTAAATCATATGAATTTAGTTAGATTAGATTTGAATTCATTTGAATCTAGTTTAATTACCGAATTAAATATAATTAAATATGATATGATTTAGACTCTATAAACATATACACGCAGTCAGAAAAAACACACAGCCAGAAAAAAAGAAAAAAAAAAACAAAAGAACAGAAAACAGGAGGCCATCAGCATAAAACGTCTTCAATCAACAATGCCGTTGCCTACGCTGAGCCGCTGACTAGAGATCATACGCAGATGCGTACTATTGTCCACTACTCTACCGAATAGGCCCATAACTCCAACACGAACCATTGCATCACCAACTCCACAGGTCGCTTACTGAACTGCAAGGATCCGTACGACATAGCATAAATAGCAGCATCAGTAACTACACTTCCTACGATCTGCACAAGCACCAACATCACACCATCATATAGAAAATCAGCTCCACACGTCCATAACCCACTCCTCCATCGATTAGTATTGTACAGTAATTACCCTTACTTCAAGTTGCAACAGTCTTCAACCCACTCACTGTCGACGAACAGCAACCAAGCTCCATCATTAGCCACACATGACATGTACGGTTGCTGCCTACGCTCTGCTGTCCATCTTCTTCACATGCCCAAGCACAGCAATACATTACACACAGATTCCACACCACTACATTGCCACTACTGCACACACGGTCACCACAGACAACTAACAGCACGTCGCTGCATACTGTCTTCACTCACTGCAACACCTAATGATCCATGTACACACTTCACCAAAGCATTGCACTCCGATGCCAGTAGCCACACGCAACAACAGCAGAGCCTACACTGCGCTCTAGCGATCAACATGGACAGCAATTGTGCCGCCATACGTACAACATCAGACACCGATACCTACGTGCACGACCCAAGCTGTAACTTCACTGCATGATTGAATAAGAGAAGTCTAGGTTCAGTTTTTCTTTAATTGTTTGTTATTATTATTATTCTACTATTATATTATTGTTGTTTTATGGGTTGATTAACATAATGAATTATGCGTACTTTAGTCTTAGGAAATTTTCAGTAGTTTTGTATGCCGAATATATTATATGATATGACTTTATTTAGTTAGATAATTACTTAATAAGCAGAGATGTAGATGCGTATACATATATATTAACTTAAGTGTTCCTTTTAGCATGATTATTTAATAGCAGTTATACGAAAATAAATATATATATATTAGTTTAAGAGTCGGTAAGATCAGTTTTATTATATATATACATTATTATGTTTTGTTAGTTAAAATAATATATATGCATATGTTAGTGTAAGAGTTTTAGTAATAGATCTTATATAAATGTATTATATGGAATTATATTATTGGTGAGTAGCCATATATATTAGTTTAGGGATTATTATGATTGGGCATTTATTTTTTAGATTTGGCTTTACTTAAGGATTTGTCACATAGAAAGTTGTTTTTTTTTAATAAAATTAATAAAAGACCCTTTTTAAAAAAAATAGGATTGTTAGAGCATTTTTTTTTAAAATAACAACACTCAAGTGTTAAGGCCCTTTATGTTTTTTTTAATAAATCGAATAAATTAAAAACATAAACTTGGGTAGTTTTTAAAATTAAAATCAATCAACACACTAAAGATTTTTCGAAAAAACTACGATCGTCTGATCCTGGCTAGTAGGTACGTAGGCACCTTCGGAGTGACGATAAAATATGTAGAAACTTAGGTCACTTTTTTTTTTTCTCTCTTTTGATTTTATTTATTTTTTAAATATTATAATTAGAAGAATAATCCTAATTTTGGTAAATAGATAGTGATACCCGTTAGAGTTTAATAGGTTAATCCTCGAACTCAGAACACTCTGGTTTTTCATTCAAATTGAAATAAAAAACCGGTAGCCAAATCGTAATCAATCCATCCAATTGGTTATGGTTTCTTTTCTTTTCCTGACTTTGGTCGGGTGGCGACTCTAAAAATTATTTTTTATAAAAAACCGAAATTTCTCAATTTCTTTAATCGATGATTAATATTAAATGGGTTAGGGTTTAGTATTAATCAGGAAATGAGAAATTAATTTTTAAATAAAAACAAATAAAAAAATCAAGCTTGACAGTAAGATTAGAGAAATTACACCTACTCTAATCTGGGTTAAGGAGTTTCCATGTTTATGCAACAACTCATGACCAAACTCATACTTGTGCAATGAAGACATCGCTCCTTTTACGACTACCTTTAAACCATTGACTTCACCCTTACTGTGATCTCCTCACTTATCACTTAGTTTTACTAAGGATGAAAACGGGACTCGTTATATCATATAGTACTATCCCTTTCGAAGGGGTTAATATTTGGCGACATAATCTAAACATTTCCCTTAATGAGTTGTTATGCAAGTCTGATTTAAAATTACAAGTCATATATTTAATTAAATCTAGTTTATGGTGTTTAATCATTTCAAACAAATCACACAAATATAAGTCAAAGTAGTAAACCATTAATCATATCATCAAACTCAAAAACAAGCACATACAGACATCCAAATCATCAACTATCTAGCAAACACAACCAAGTATAATTTCAAACCTTTAAGTACTATAAATTAATATTCTGAAATATAATAACGTATTAATCTCAACTTATCTAAACTCTTCACTTGCTTAGTTAAGGTATAACTTGAACAGGCTATTGCCAATAATCTCTATAAAAAAAATGTTTTTAGTACTCATATAACTATCTTATGTAAGTTTATTCTATAATTCTTTCTATCATCTTCAATTTAGGGTTTTATTATACATAATTATTCATGTTTTTAAATCTTTTACTATTATTCTTAATTTAGGTTAATTTCTGATTCGGTTTCCAAATTGATTTCTAAATTAAGTTCTAATTTAGTTTCAGATTATGGGTTTTATACACAAACCCTAAGAACTTGTTTTGAACCATTATATGACATTAATCATATTACACTTGGGTATCCTAAATCTTCATTTTAGCTCCTAACTAATGTTTTGGTTGATACGGTATACTATGTTTCTAATTTAACTATCAAATTAGTTCTTGATGTGAGAAAAAATTAATTTTTTCATATAATTACATAAAATTATATTTCATATAAGATTTATTGTATATTATTATCATTATCATATTATCAATTTTAACCTAATATTTTTCTACTCATTAATTTACTGTATTTATATATCACTCATTATTACTTAATATGTACATAATATGCACATTAAACATTCCCAACACTTAAAATATCATCTCTTATCACCAAATAACATCTCAAAATATTTAAATTTATCCTAAATTAGAATTTGCATCTAATTAATCCTCAACTCACAAAATTAGTTTAATTATTCTATTTTACCGATTATTCATCACATAATACATACTTCTAATAGTTCAAATGCTACCAATATCATACTACATCAACAATTAATATCCTAAAATACATAATTACATAGTAAATCATAATTTTCACCAAATTAACATTAAATTACAAATTTAAGCCCAAATATTGCCTTATATGCATGATTTTAAGACCTAAAAATTTAGAAAATTAAATTTAAGAAAAACTCTAAATAGTACTGTAATATATATTCTAAATAGTATACATAAAAATTTTTTGAAGTCAAAACTATATCTTTGAGGTTATTTAAATGTAAACCAAAAACTAACTCGGGTTTAGTCATTTCTTAAGAACAATATATCTCGAGGCCTAATTTTATCAAATTGATATTTTTTCATAAATCTACATAAAAAAATATTCTAGAATACCAAATTTCATAATTTTCCATTCATATTTGATATTTTTAGTAAATTAAACAAATTCAAAAAGAAAATTGGAACTTACTGATTGAAGAGCCTCCAGCCACCAACGGTGGCTCCACCATTGTCGGCACCACCAGGTTATGGATTTTATGTCAAGTGGTGATGGCCGTTTGTTTCCAAGTGGCCATTGGGTATGGGTTCTCCTTATATGTCCTAAATACACATTATTTTGTCTAATTTTGCTAAAATTGGTTTTCATCTCTTATCTCCTCTTCCTAATTTTTTCCTGATTAAAAACTAACCAAAATGAATTGTGTTGAATGATTTCTAAATTTATAGAGTAGTTTAGGGCTTGCTTTGATTTTTTAGAGGGTCAAGAATTCTCTTCACTTTTTATTTGGCTAAATTTTATTGGTTTACTTTTTCTTCTTCAATTCTAACTTACCATTCCTCATTTCTAGAATTCTCTTCACTTTTCCATATTTTTATTTAATTATTTATGAACTTTATTTAATTATTTAGTATTATTTTAGCATATTTCAAGTATTTTAAATAATTTTTCATATTTTTACTTACACATAAATACATGTATAATCCTAATAAATACTTTTAAATATTATTTATGTTATTTTATGATTTTTAGTTTTTATATAATTTATCTCTATTGATTTGCTAATTACTAGAACTCGTTTTATGCGTTTCTGATAAATAACAGGTAATATACATATAATTAAACATTGCAATAATTAATTATTTTATTATTTATTTTCCTAAATCCAAACTCACGGAATCACTTTTACCAATATTCCTATCTCCATTATAAAGTTTAGGCTCGATTAGATAACTTATCTAATTGCTCTAAATTTTACAGATCGAATTCTTAACACCTGATTGCAGGGCTTACAATTAGTACAGTGTAGGCCCATTGAGTAGAAAGTGACTTGCCAACCTCCTCAACATTTTCTAGTCTTTCTTACTTACCCACTCTTGGTATGTTCCAGTTTGAAGAAAATATTTGATATCATAGAGCAAAGGCTTCTTATGTTTAGCTACTTCTCTAAACAAGAAAAAAGGAGGTTTGTCCTCTACCGTGATCTTCAAGGGTTGTACTTCCATGCCACTTGACACCTGAATCATGTACGCTAATGTAATGAGGGCATCTTTAAACTAGTTATAAGTTCTTGATATATATGTGAAGGAAATGTTCTTGAACTTTTCTACCAACTTAGTAAGGTGCTAATGGGAAGGCAACAATTTTGGATCCTCCATCTTGTATTCATCGGTTGTTTGAAGGATAATTAGAGATGAATATCCCTATACTTTTAATTCATGGACTCCCAAATCTATAGTTACCTTAAGGCCTAAAATGTAAGTCCCGTGCTCTGTACCAATGTTGGTGTAGAAAAATGTAAGTCTGGCCACAATAGGGAATTAGCTACCTTCAAGGGATGTTAGAACTACCCCCACCCCACATCCTGATATATTGGCTACTCCATCAAAATACATCCTCCACTTAGGGATGTTCGGGTTATGTTTTGCTACCAGGATATCTTCATTTGGGAACCAGACCTCCCTAGCCTTAGATGCCTCTTCCGTGGGGTATTTGGCCAATTGATTTGCTAAGGCTTATCCCTTGACCAAATTCTGGTTCACATAGGTTATGTTGAACTCAAATAGCATTGTTTGCCATTTAGAGACTCTTTCAATTGAAGTCGGTTTCTTAGCCAAGTACTTGAGGGGATTATGTTTTGTTAATATTTCTACCGTGTAGTACAAAGTATATTGCCTAAGTGGTGCATTACCCATATCAAGTCACAATAAGTCCTTTCTATGTTGGAATACTTATGCTCTCTTTCAATGAAATTCTTACTTAGATAGTAAATGACCCTTCTCTTCCCTCTTCATCTTTCTACCCAACATATATCCCATAGACTCTTAGAGAACGATGAGATATAAAAACAATAGTTACCCTAGCTTCGGGGCAACTAGAGTTGGAAGATTCATAAGATACTCCTTAATTTTTGTGAAAGGCCTCTTTGCATTCTTCGTCCCAATTTAGAGGAGCATTCTTCCTTAATAATCTAAATAGAGGGCGAAACTTATCTGTGACTTGTGATATGAATCAAGCAATATATTCTAATAACCCTAGCAAACCCCTAACCTCCTTAAGCATTTGTGGAGAAGGTAGCTCTAAAATCACCCTTACCTTGTCTAGATCAGCTTCAATACCCTTTTGGTTGATTATGAATCCTAACAACTTCCCTGACGTGACACCAAACATATACTTTTCTGGGTTTAGTTTCAATAGGAATTTGCACACCTTTCGAATAACTTCCTCAATACTTCTACGTGATCTTGTTTTCTTAGGACTTGGCAATCATGTCATCTATGTACACTTCAACTTCCTTATACATTAAGTCATGTAGAAGAGTCACCATTGCTCTCTGATAAGTTGTCCCAACATTTTTTAGGTTAAAAGGTATCACCTTATAGCAAAAAGTTCCCTATGTAGTGATGATAGTTTTATCTTCTTTAGCCATCCTTATTCAGTTATACCCTGAAAAACATCCATGAAGGAGAATAGATGTTTTCCAGTAGTGTTGTTTACTAGAACATCGATGTGGGGAAGTGAGAAATTATGTATTAGAGTAGCTCGGTTCAAGTCTCGAAATGCATATTCGTACTTTCTCATTTTTCTTCAAAACTGGCATTATGTTTGCTACCCATTTAGGGTAATCTAATACTTCAATAAACCCAACCTCTAACAACTTCTTAACTTCCTTTTTTATCTTTAGCAAGATGTCGGGCAAAAAATGCTTATTGCTTTTTGGGATTAATGTCTTTCCTAATAAGTAATTTATGAACCATTATAAATGGATCCAATCCCAGCATGTCTTCATAAGACCAAGTAAATACTTTCATTTTTTCAACCAATAACTTAGTTATTTCCCTTTTCCGTTCTGGCGATAAATTACGTCCAACCCTTAAGTTTTTAAGGCTATCTCTAGAGCCTAAATTAATCAATTCAACGAGCTCATCGATGGATATATGATCTTGTTTGTATTTTTGCTAACTCTCCTAAATTTCTCTATGACTGTCAATATCATCTCCAACAATTAACCTAGTAGGGTTAGACATAATAATAAAGATATTTTCATCATTTATGGGTGCTAGATATCCTTAGCTTTCATTTAAAACATTACATCTGAAAATGTGGGTAGAAAAGGAAAGAGATAAATAACAAGGGAGAGAAAAAAGTTGACACAAAAGAGGAAAGATAATTTTATTGCCATATATTGGGAAAACTAATTTTATTGGTGGAGCATTGAAGTTTGGTCATGAAAAAGGAGAACTAAAACAAAGGAAAAAAAATAAAAAACTCAATGACTCCTATGCCCTAGCTCAATCCTTACTCCAGAGCAACTTTATTCATTAAGGGAAGAGTAAACCAATTTTGCAGAACCGTCAATGCTTTAGGTTGATCTTTTTATTCTACTATTGCTTTTGGTATTGTTCTGATAAAGCTTTCCTCGAGTGGTAGAAAGTTCATAGGGGTATTGAATAGCCGATCACCCTTTTTCCCTCTAGTAACGTAAGTTTGGATTAACTCATTTACTATAAGCACATACACCAGGCAAAAAGTCTCATTCTGCCCCTTTTTGAATGTAGGGCTCTTGTTTCCATCTTTGTTTCTATAAACCATACATACCTAGTAAAAAATTTGCAACCCAAAATCCTCTAGCTCTTCTCTCCCTATGAATGAGATTGCCATCACACTCATGATCTCCTAGAATCGTAACCAACTGGCTACTAGCAATGGAGTGTCTACAATCCACAACTTATTTTCTTTTCTAATCATGTTAGGTTGAGTTGCTAAGGTTTTGCTAACTTGAAATGTAGAAGAATCTTCAACAATAACTATTGAAGTTGTGACTTGACGTTGCTTTTCTACTTACTATACTAAGTAAAAGGCTCTTATCACTAATGGAAGAGGATCAAATGACAAGATCTAGTTCCTCATCGCTTCATAAACTGTTGTTAATCCCATAAAAAAACTAATGTAATTTGTTCTAAGACTCAAACTTGCAAAGTTTCTCCTTTAAGCCACAATAATATAACTCTAGTTTTCCACAATCACATTTTTCGATCTAATTTACCACATTCACACCTTAGATAAGGATTTAGAGCCTACAACTCATCCCAATTCCATTTCAATTTATTGTAATACGCTACAATTGAGAGATTTCCTTATTTTATATTACAAATCTCATGTCGTTGTTGAATGACTTGAGTACTATTACTTTGCCCAAACTGTTCAATAATTTCGTTACATTGCTTAAACGAGGATTGAGTACATAAGAAGGTTTGGGACAATTCACTCACCATATAATTTAGTAACCAACATTTAACAAGATAGTCATTACAAATCCACCGAAGGTAATCATTATAATCTTCATTAAGTTTTCTAATTCTATCATCAATAAATCCTAATTTTAACTTTGCTCCTAAAGCTAAACATATAGATCTACTTAGAGTAAGAAAATTACTACCATTGAATATGATGTTTCCAATCACCATACCTGGATTGTCTTATCCAAAAATGTAAATTAGATCAGTGTTAGAATTGTTGCTTAAATTCACCATAAAATTCAATCACTATGGATTCTATAATAAGAAACATTGTAATTGGAAATGAACAAACATAAGAAGAATCCTAGCTTGTCTACTCAAATACCATGAAAGATTTGCAACTTACAAGAATTAAAATGGAGTAGTAAAATGTATTCATTTGAGTGTATATATTGTCTTAGTTATGATCTGTACAACAACAATACATAACTATTATAGCACCTCAATAACTAACTAACCAAGCACGGTTATTAACTAAGCTACACATATGAGATAAATAACAACATAATGTTCCCACACATTACAACAAACACAAAGATGCTATGTTAGCACTTGATGGCAAATGCTACATATGATGCATGTTGAGAACATATTTGTGTACAACAATCCTATAACTAAACAATAAGAAAGATTAACTAGTAATATAGTCAAATCACAACTAATAATCTCTACAATACAAAAGCTAGTCTTATCAACAAATTATGTAAATCAATTGTTTTTCCTATAAAAATTATTGAATTAAAAAGTAAAAAAAATAAAAAAAGAAAGAAGTTAGGCCAACTCCTATGGGTAGCAGTTGTGAAATAAGAATGTTATCTAACATAATAAAACCAAAAATTTGTCAAAAAAAAAAAATGAAGCCATAGAAATTAAATACACTAAAAACCTCATATGAAGCATATTCCAAATTTAAATTTAAAATGATATTAAGGTTCCAAAACATTGCCTTTTTCTTCTTGGGAGTGTTCTCCATGAGGAAGCTTTTTCAGAAGAGTTTAACATTAGATCTCTAAAGATTAGAGAAAGAAAATACATCATCTTTTGAGATTATATCATCCATTTCTATTCCTTCAATCGTAATATATATATATATATATATTACAAGTAAGATATTTGTAATTTACCCTTATAAAAATTATTAGAGATAGTTATAAATTTAAAAAAAAAAAAGACTTATTGAAAGTTGTCTATAAGATGCATTTTTTAATATACTTTAGGAGATTTAATGTTACATAATAAGAGATATAAGTATATAATTTGAAAAAATGGTGATGTAAATATGGTTTCAAAAGTTTTTTAAAATGATATACAAAATTAATCCCTAGAATTAGAATACTCAGAGAAATTTCTATCATAGAGAAAAAAAAGTTAAAAATCGCCATAACCTATTGTTTTTATACCTCAAAAGAAATACATAAAGAGTAAAAATATAAAAGGTTAGGAGCTTAGAACGAAGGTCTTTGTATGAGGTTGGGCCTCTTATGTTCTTTGTTATTGAGCTTTTCATACCCTCTATGGTTTGGATCCATACGTAGCCTATCACTTCATTTAAGTTGGGATCTTTACTTTACATATAATTAGGTTTGCCACTTTCACTTTATATTAAGGAAAATACTTAAATTTTCACTGTTACCACCAAATGTCATAGTAAGAATATAAAAAATTATGTGCAAGATATATTGACATTTTTAATATCTTACAAGGTCAATCCATATTTGCCAAGGCCTTGTAACCTAATAAGTATGAACATTGCTCTTCCTTACGGATGTAATAGGTTCGAATTGTCTCTTCCTATTTTGTTGTGTAATATATAGTTGGGAAAAAGCAAGATTAATCCATATTTTTACTTGAACTTTAGCAATGTTGTTGATTACACACCTTGAATTTGTAATTGCTAAACATTATATTTAACCAAATTTTTATTTTTTAATAGCCATCTATAGTAACCCTACTAATTACGTAGAACCACCAACCAATTAAAATTCACCACGTGTTCACAAATTATTAAATTGCTTTAAACCATAAAGCTTAAAGTATAAGAAGATATTTTAAATTAGTAAAGTATTTACGAGTGAAATCAAGATGAAATTTAATTCATGGACAATCTTTTGCATATTAAGATTTTTCACCAAATAATCCTCACTCAAGTGAACTCTATCAAGTATCATCACCATCCCACCACTATATTTGTAGCTACTTCCCTCTACATCACACTCATAACCATCAATCGCCGTACATATATAAACGATCTTGACATTTAAGGGTAGTTAACCCACATATATTGTGAACATACTTTGCTCATTAAATTGGACAAATTAGTGAATACTTACAATTAGTAGGATTGATTAGCGTATTAGAATTTATTAAGTGAATTACAATAGGTTATAGAAAAATAATATATATATATATATATGTACAAATAATATATATAATACTATTGTGTACAATGTCATCCATTTATGATATAAAAGAAAAAGCTAAAAAAAAAATAAAGAAAAAGTATAAAAATCTTCTTGAAGACGTTTTTCTTTTAACCCCCACCCTCTCAATATCTCTATTCTTTGTACTCATTTATTTAGGAGGTTCACTTTTTTTAGATAAAGTACTTAATGTTCACTTAACAAAAAGGGTTACAAAAAAAATTAAAAATGAAGGTCTTAGTGTTCCTTATTAAGGTTAGCTGATTCATATCCATTCCAATTATATCCTTATGGACCACCCATTATTGAAGCCTCCAACCCATTAGTTTTGAAAATTCAGACTTCTTATTGAATATCCAACTCTCATCCCCTAATTTAATAAACTAAAGTCCTACTTTTTGTTGGACAAGGCTAATCAAAGAAGAATTTTGTTGTGGTTTGCCTTTCTTATGTACAATTCCGATACATAAATGGTAAACCCCACCACTTACTCTTTCAATATTTCTTGGCATTTCTCCATATGGAAGGCATTTCTTATCACGGTCATAATGGGAGAGACATGGAATCCAAAACTTATATCTATCTTCATTCTCTAAAATAACAGGGAATTGAAAAGCACCAAAAGGACAAGTAGACCCTTGAGAGAGAGACAGAGATATTTCATCAATCACTTCTGTGCCAATGATGCCGGTGGGCGTTTGAGAGCATTTAACGTACAAAACTGTAAGAGTTCATGTTAGCTGGCCAACCACAACCAGTACTTGCACCATTATTAATGGTGCATTTGGCCCACATTCCATAGGATAGCCAGCTCATGCAGCTACACTGGCAAAAGAAAATCATACGCACACCGATAAGAAGGGTTAAAGGCATACAATATAAGCTTTCTTTTAAGTGCATATAAGGTGAGTAACATATGACTAATAAATAATAGGTAAATATTGGCGTTTTTTGAATACATAATTTATATTTATACATCATTAATTAATTCACACGTATAAATAGCATATAGCATATAGATATTAGTCTTTTATGCATTAGATGTTTTGTCTGAGACAACATTTCCTGCATTGACATTGCGGCTTTTTTCATGCCTCCCATCTTCCCCATTTATTAGGTGTTGATTTGAATGGCTTAGAGGAACGCGACCCATTATTTTTCTCAGTGCTACTGTTCATTCATTTGCTGGATGTTGAAAATAAGTACGTTTTTCTGGTGTCACTCACTATGGCTTGCCTTATTCGAGTTGTGCAAGGAACCTACCACCCTCCTTCATTTGACTGATGTTATTTATATAAATGCACCTTAAAGTAACAAATTCTTGCTTCATTTTGCCATTAAGGGATAGGGTTTCATGACGATGCTCTTACTAAATCCTAGATATGCTAAAATTTTGAAGGAAAAGGAGCATGTAATGAAAAGCAAAATATTTCTTGTAAGAAATAATGAAATAAAGGCATAATAAGTGTTTGTATTATAAGATTTGGACAGCTTAATACCTACATTTTTGTCTTTTAATAATTTAATACATAAAATCAGACACTAAACTATTAAAAACTTAAAGTACAAACATTTATGGTATCTTTATCCAAAATAACATCGTATTTAATATTTTGATTTTAAATTAGTTTAGAAATTGAGACTACATGGTCTCCTCATATTCACTACCTAGTTAGTTTAACTACAAGCATTACTTTTTCCTGGATGTGGATTACATCGCTTGTGAAATCAAGCTATAAGTTTACTAATGTTTCTGCCCTTTTTAGATTAGATGGTAGTCTCCATCAAAGACAACTGTTGCCTCCTCTCCGAAAATTAAATTCTCTGTGCTCCGTACAACAAACAAGACCTTTTAACAGGAACCAGGAAATACAAAAAATCCCCCTCCCCCAACTCGAATTAACCTGAGTCCACCGTTGCAGGGATCAAAACCGAAGCTAATGGATCCCATTGATCTTACAGATTATAACTCTTATCATTATATATTATCCCTGAAGAAATGTTTTTAACACATTTCTGTCCATTATTTATTTAAGTTCTGAAATTTACTTGTGCTACGAAAGTAGAGGTCTTAACTCTTAGTGAATGAACTCAACATATATAATAATTACACCGAATACGTTTTCTACATATTTATTCATTCTTCTCGATCGAGTTAGTTGAGAAACGATGTTAGAAAATAGAGATATGAAAAGATTTGAGAATTACTAAATCTTAAAATTTTCAGTATTCATATATCATATAATTTTTCAGTTCAAACCATGGCTAATAATATTGAAACGAAGGGGGTACAAATTTCTTTTAAGGATTTCTATTTCCTGTCTATAGAACCTTGTTGGTCTTTAATGAAGATTTAAATGATGGATTAATCGGTCCTAATATATCTAAGAAACCATAGTATGAATGCTTTCCGAAAGTAAGTACCCTCCCAACCTACACATCCTGCCCCATTGGAGCTAAAGGCCTATTTAAGAACATGGATGGCTAACCTTATTTTGCTCATTCTCAGAAAAGCTGAAAACCAACCACCCCTTTTCCTTCTCTCTCAAATTTTTCAATACCATTTAGAATGAGAATCATCCCAATATTGTTGCTTTTGGCATTGGAATTGGCATTTATGCCTTTCCTTTCACTAGCTGTTGACTTAACCAAACTTAGGCAACTAGCAATAAAAAACAACGTCACATGTATCTTGGTGTTTGGCGACTCCAGTGTTGATCCTGGAAACAACAACGTTCTTCAGACCACCATGAAGGGGAATTACCCTCCTTATGGTAGGGATTTCTTCGGCCACCGGCCGACCGGGAGGTTTTCCAATGGAAGACTTGCTACCGATTTCATTGGTAAATAACTTACTCATAGCTGTATCTTCTACTCTAACACATAGCACGGGTACTTTTCTTTCTGCGATCTTTTCTAATATTAGAAAACATCTACTTCGGAGATTTGTTGTTTGCAGTGAAGAACCGTTGTGGAATCTTAAAGGAAACTTTTACTTGGCAAAAAAAGGGGGGGAAAAAAAGGGGGGACACTTTCATTAAATTTGGAAATTTGTACGATGAATTATATCGCTTTCAAATAATGCCAAGTTCATCTCAAAAAATACATTATCCTGAGTTTTCATTTTCGAAGCTAATAATTACTACACCCGATGGTTATAATTCTGTGATAAATATTCTATTTTTAGTAAGTATCTACATCGACCATGATGGATAAACCGTTGCTATGCAGCCGAGGCATTGGGCTACATAAAGGCAATTCCAGCTTTTCTGGACCCGACCTTGAAGCCGGCAGACCTTCTCCACGGTGTTAGCTTTGCTTCGGCAGATTCCGGCTACGACGGCTTCACCGCCAATCTTTCGGTTTGTTCCAACAGTCAATTTCATTTATACTGAGGTTTGAAAGGAAATTTGTATTTTTTAGGTTTGCATTTTTTAGGTCGAAAATAATTTGTATGTTGTGAAATATTATGTATTTTGGACGGAAATATGTATTATGATATACAATATATATCCTTCTTTGAAAAAAAAAAAAAAAAAAAAGAAAAACCACTAAACACCTCGTCTTTTTAATTACTTGCACTTGGATCTGTATTTTCATTGAGCTTCTAAACCGTTGATTCTCTACAAAAAAGAAAAGGATATTTTGGTTCATTTTGTCATTCGAAAAAAAAAAGAAAAATTCGAAAAAGAGAAAACATTAGTAATAATAAAAATTTTCCTGAATTTTAAAAAATAAAAAAGGAGATTTCTCTTTTCCTCCCCCTACTTTTATGCAATTTTTTATTAGTATTTATAATTATTTTTTCAAAAGGTTATGAAATAAAAAGAGATTTAAAATTACATATCTTTTAAAATTTAAAGGTCTTGATTCTAAAGATAAGACGAATAAATGAGTACAATGTATTTATAAATTTAATCTTCTTCTTTTTGATTTTTTTTTTTTTTCATTTAATGTGAGATGAAACAGCATGTTTTGCCAGTTTCGAAGCAATTGGAATATTTTCTTCACTACAAGCTTCACCTGAGTAAACTAGTTGGTGGCAAGAAGGCGCAAAACATAATAAAGAATGCAGTATTTGTCATGAGTATGGGCACAAACGATTTTCTCCAAGATTACTATTTAGATCCAACTCGCCCTAAGCAGTATACCATACAACAGTACCAGGATTACTTAATCACTTGCATGTCTCGTGACATTCAGGTCCCCTCTCTCTCTTACATGGATTTTTAATTTTTAAATTTTTTTTAATCTATAGAGTGACTTTTGTATAGGAGGAGTTTGATTCAAGAAGTTATGTTCTTGTAGTGAGTTTTTTTATTGCATTCGGATTCATATAGGGAGCTCTTTTATGCAAATATTCTAACCTCCATATACAAATACCCTGTAAACTAAAACTACCAACTTCAAAACCGTCATTGAAGAGAATGATATAGAGATACGTTTTGACGTTTAACATACAATTATAAAAAATTGAGTATATACTTTAATAGTTTAAAAGTTTATCTGCACTTCTCTATTAGTTTTGGATGATTATCTTGAGACGTAGGTCTTAACTTATTTTTGGTTATAGGTGATGCGTAGGTATGGCGCTAAAAGATTGGCAATAGTTGGGGTTCCTCCATTGGGATGTATGCCACTTGTTAAGACCCTAATGGCCACAACCACATGTTATGAAGAATATAACAATGTGGCATCTTCATTTAATTACAAGATCATTCGGAAACTAGAGGCCTTGAGGAGCACAGGGATGAGAACAGCTTACGTGGATGCGTATGGTACTATCATGAGAGCGATAAAATATCCCAAGAGATATGGTAAGTATGTAGATATGCTAATTAATAGCAAATTGAATTCTAAATGCTCATTTATTATAGCCTTTTGACATATATGGGACCCACATTTGTATAAATTTATTACCGTGCTCAGATAATCATAAACTTCTCAAGAAGTGTTCATATGATTATAAAATCCATCAAGTGAATGTACATGTATTTATAAAACCCATCTGGGTGAGAGAAATTATAAGAAGGGATTGAAATCGAAAAGTATTTGATTGAGAATCGAAGGAAATCTCTATTGCAGATTTGTTCAAGTAATGAAAAATGTACTGAAGAAAGAAAAATGAATTGTACGGTTTGTTCAGTAATTGCTCTATCAAAAAATTTTGAAATGTCCGTATAATTTTAAAAAGTTATTAGGGTTGATTTACATTATCTACTCAAAATTTAAAGGGTTAAAAGACTTCATATTAATTTTAAGATTTGACTAATATTTTGCTGATTGGACAGGTTTGGTTGAAACTAGGAAAGGTTGTTGTGGAACAGGAACGGTGGAATATGGAGATTCTTGCAAAGGATTGAGCACATGTCCTAATCCATCCCAATATGTATTTTGGGATGCTGTTCACCCAACAGAAACAATGTACAAGATCCTTGCAGAGGAAGCTGTTGCATCTTTAGCTAGAAAAGTTATTGCCTAAATATCAGAATTGAGGGATTGTTGAAGATAGCGGACGACTATTTCTAGAATAAAGCGACAAGATAAAAAACACATAACAGAGAGTTATTTCCCTTATATTTTGAGATGATAAGTTTCTTTGAAATTGTCGCACTCAAGATAGTACAAAGGTCTTTGATTTATGGAATTACCATATTCCTTTGTTGCTTAGTAGGGTATAAGGGATAACTATCCCTTAAATTTTTCTATATCGCTAGTTCATTTGTAACCAAACCAGGGCCAACCCAATAGTAATAACCCTATTCATTTCTTGCATTTTATTCCATATTTTGTCCATGATATTATGGCCAATCTCCACCTAACCTAATAATCATGACCTCATCCATTAGCTAGACTAGATTGTGAATGGACCATCACATCAATCACAAGACTACCAAATTATTGATGTGCTTGATACCATAAAGCTATTAGACCACCTAAAATGAAATGACTAGATTGCATGTATACCGTTTAAACACCCCTTAGAACCATTGAGGCATTAGGAAGCAACCATATCAAGAAACTTGCTTGTAAACCTAAGTCTTGTGATCCCATGTGGCACAAACCTAGATGGCTAATCTAGACTGGGTGAACTTAATTTATGGACTCAAGTTGTGCGAACCCAAGCTATATAAGCCAACAATATGAAGTAAGGTTAGGCAAAACCAAGCCACAAACCTAGGTTATGTAAACCTAGATTGTGAGAGATAAGGTTGTGAATCTTTGTTATGAACATGGCCGTGCATATCCAAGCTTCAGTTGTTTAAGCATAGGGTTTGAGCTTGGTGCATTAGCGGGTTTGTACGCTTTTCTAAGTTGAGCCTAATCCTATATAATTGGTGGTTTAAGCATGGTGTCCACCTGTAAGGCATCATGATATTATAGCTAAATCTTCACCTAACCCAATTATCATGGATCTCATCCAATAGCCAGATCAGAATGTGATTGGACCATCACATCAATCATAGGACTACCAAATTATCGATGTGCTTGATCTTATGCTGCTACTAGACCACTTGAAATTACTAGATTGCATGCAGACTGTGTAATCACCACTTAGAACCATCAAGGCACTAGGAAGCAACCATATCAAGAAACCTAGTTGTAAACTTAGGTCTTGTCATGCCTCGAAACGGTAGAATCGTAATAATCCGCCGTATAAACTATTCTAGGGTAAAAGCTGATCTTACAGTTGCTATTTTAGATCTAATTTACACAAGGTGTCTATAACTAATCCACTTTAAAGTAAACAGTTCATAAATTAAATATGTTATTTAACTATATAATTATAAAAAATACATCTTTACACTAAATAATCTAAGTATGTTTACAAGATTTAATAGTTTAATCATAATTTACTTGAGTAATACGTAAACTAATACTAAAAATTTTCAAGATAGAATTTGAACTTAAAAGTGTAATTACTCCTCAGATTATTATCTTTACTCTCCCAAAATCCAGCAATTGCTAACTTTAGGGTAATTATAAGCTGCTTCTTAGTTAGCTGTTGTAATAACATCTATAGGGATATAAGCAATTAATAGCTTAGTAAGTTGAGATGGAGACTTAAAACTATATAGTAAATACAAACAGGGTTATCAACTAAATTTATTAGATACAATGCATGTTGAAGTAAATACCATTACACAACATTGTTCGGCCCATCATAAGATTAGAGAAATTGTACTTGCTCTAATCCGGGTTGAAGAGTTTCCATTAATGCAATAGCTCACGACTAAACCCAACCTTGTACAATGGAGACACTGTTCCTCCCACTACTACCTTCGAACCATTGATTTCACCTTTGTCGCTACCTCTTCACCTATCACTTAGTTCGACTAAAGATGAAGAAGGGACTCATTATGCTATCTAGCATTATTCCTTTCAAAAGGATCAATATTTGACCAAAGAACCTTAAGTTTCCCCTAACGGGTTGCGATACAAATCTGATTTAGAATTTTAAGTCATATATTTGGTTAAATCCAGTTTAAGGTGTTCAATCATGTCAAACCATTCACACCAATACAAGCCAAAACAATAAACTAGAATCATGGCATCTACTCAGAAACAAGTACATGCACATAATCAACTATTTATCAAGTATAATTTCAAGCCTCCAAAAATACTATAATGTATTAATTCCAACTTACCTAGATTCCTCACTTACTCACTCGAGGTGCAACTCGTACTGGCTATTACTAAAAATCCCTATAATAAAAATATTGTTTCAATTTTCCACATAACTATTATAGGTTGGTTTTATTCTATAACACTTATTGTTATCTTTTGTTTAGAGTTTATTATACTCGATTAACTAGGTTTTTAAGTTTTTTACAATTATTCTTGATCTAGATTGAATTCGGGTTTAATTTCCATATCAATTTCTAAATTAGATTCTAATTCAATTTCTAAGTACGGTTTTATATGCGAACCTTAGAAATTCATTTTAACTCATAATGTGAAATTAATCACATTATTTTCAGGTATCTTAAATATCATTTTTAGTCTCTAACCAATGTTCTAATTCATGCGATACATTCTAATCTTAATTTAACTACTGAATTTGCTTCCGTTATAAGAAAATCTTATATTTTTCATATAATTATCCCAATTTAAGTTTCTTACTTGATTTATTATATATTCCTATTATTATTACAATATTAATTTTAATATAATATTTTCCTACTTATTACTTTCTTATACATATATATTACACATTATTACCTAATATGTCCATAATATACACATATAATATTTCTATCACTTCAAATATCATCTCCCAACATTAACTAATATCTCAAAATATCTAAATTCATCAAAAATTAGATTTTGCACCTAATTACCCTAAATTACAATATTAACTTAAAATTTACCATTTTTACCTATTACATATATATTACATAATATTCTAATAATTACATCTAATATCATAAATGCTACAAATAGCATACTCCATCAGATTTCAATATTCTAAAACATATAATTATGTGCTAAATCAATAATTATCTATTTAATTACCTAATTAACCCAAAATTACTTATTTTATACATCATTTTAGGGCCTAAAAATTATCTAAAAATTTCAAAAATTATTTTTTGAAAAAGGGCTTTGTAGAACTATTCTATATCACTTAAGTAATCTATACAAAACTTTTGAGTCCAAAACTACACTTCTAAGTTTATTTATTTCTAATTCAAAATATGTTCGATTTTGTATGATTTCTTAAGGATAGTATATTTCTAGACATAAATTCATTAGAATAAAATTTTTCCCTAAATTTGCATACTAAAATATCTCAGAATAACAAATTTCATAATTTTATAAGAATATTTAATATTTTTACAAAATTAAACAAAATCGAGTTAAAAATCTAACTCACCTATATAGGTGGCTTCGACCACCACCAACCACCATGGCCCTATCGGCCGATCCAGGAGTTACCACCACCATGTAGTAGTGGTGGTTGTTCACTCCAAGGTTACCGTCGGGTTAGGGATCTCCTTATACATTCCAATTGCATAGATTTTTTTCTAATTTTGAAAAAAAAAAAACCTTAATCCTTGTTTGTTCGGTGCTCTCAATTTTTTTCACACTCCAGTTGACCAAATGAGCTTCTGATTTAATTTGGGTATTTATAGGTTCGCATAGGTATTTTTTCTCATTAATTTGACTTAACATTAGTTTTATCTTATCTTTTTTTTTTTTACTTTTTATTTGTTGAAATTTAATTGGTTGATTTTGTTTCTCTCACTTCCAAGCTGCCACGACCACTTTCTGAATATTTTCTCATTTTTCCTAATTTTTCTTTAATTATTTATGAATTTTCTTTGATTAATTAACATTATTTTAGCATATTTTAAATAATTTCACATATTTCCACCTATATATAAATTCATTTATGGTACAAATAAATATTCCTAAATATTAATTAATTTATTTTATAAATTTTAGTGTATATACAATTTATCTTTATTAATTCGTTAGTTATCAAAATTAGTTTTATGTGTTTCCGATAAATAACAAGAATTTTACATATAATTCTATATTATAATAATTAATTATTTTATTTTTTATTTTTCCTAAATCCTAACTCACAAAATCACTTTTACTAATATTCTTAACTTTGTCATAAAATTTGGATTTGGATTGAATCAGATGATTTGTTCAGTCGTTTTAAATTCTACGAACTAAACCCCAAATATCTAATTGTAAGTCTTATAGGTCTCATGATCCCAAGTGACACAAACCTAAATGGCTAATCTAGACTGGGTGAACTTAGTTTGTGGACCCAAGTTATGCGAACCCATGCTATGTAAGCTAACAATACCAAGTAAGGTTGGGCAAAACCAAGCAAAGGACTTAGGTTATGTGAACTTAGCTTGTGAGAGGTAAGTTTGTGAATCTTTGTTGTGAACATGGGCTATGCATATCCAAGCTTCGGTTGTTTGAGCATAAGGTTTGAGCTTGACATATTAGTTAGTTTATATGCTTTTCTAGGTTAAGCCTAATCTTATATAATTGGTGGTTTAAGCATGGAGTCTACCGTGAGGCATCATGGTGTTGTCGTAGTTTAACGAACTAGGTGAAGTTGATTGGGTAAGATGGAGGTTGAGATTACATTATCGTAAGGGGGAAATGGTAGTTTTGTTGTAATACATCAATTTACCAAATTACATGAATCCTTTGAAAGAGATATATAAGTTCTTGAGTTAGTTATATAATCATTTAATGAATTATCCATAACTTAAATTTTGAAAAATATTAATTTTTTTTAATAATTTTTTAGCATGTATATATGTTTTCTAAAAAATGAGAATCAATTTTTATCTTTTTTTAATTGCATAATTTTATATTTTTAAGGTACTTGTATTAGACGTATATCATGTTCTTATTATTTGAATTAAATTTTCCAATGTAGTTACTTTTACACATATAGCACAACTTCATTATCCTTTCATATGAATAGAATTAACAAACAACCATATGATTTGCATTTACAAGTATAAATCATATATTCATTAAAAAAATTAGCTTATGTGTACGCTTAACTTTGGTGTTGACACAAAATACATACAAACACATTAATATAACTCATAAATATTCACTCTTAACAATTATAAGTTTGATAATTAATCTTCCATGATAATTTGATCAATAATGGGACGAAGAGCTTGAAAAATTATGTTGTATGCCTTTTCTGTTGGGTGTATTGCATCCCAAAATATATATTTTGACGCATCCGGGCATACATATGATTTTGGATTGCACAAAAAGCCTAATTCAAGTAGACCAGTTCCACAACAACCATCGTTCACTTCTTTAAATCCTGCATAATAAATTTTTGGTAAGAAACCAAAACAAAAATGAATTTGGTCGTAAATAAAATTGGTAATGAAATAAACTATTGTCGAGATCTAAACATAACTGAAGAATAAGAAAAATGAAGAAACTTCTAGGAAAATCATGGTTACTAAATTAATTTATAGGTATACAATTTTGCAACATGAATAAATTAATCCAAGTTTTCAAAAATTTTATCATTTTTACTGGTTAAAAAAATAAAAAAAGATGCTTATAGTACCTTTTTAATTATTTTAACCATGGATAAACTGTGAAAAGATGTTCTAAAGCATGTTTTTAAAGATATAGGGATCTAAATGCTCAATTTAAAAAATAAAAGACTTAGGCATATATGGAGTAGAAAAGTACAAAAAAATCTAGAATATTTTACTTTTTTTTTTCAAATCAGTTTTTAACATTTTATTTAATTCATTTAAATCTTCAACCTTTTTGAATCATATCAAATAAATCCTACCATTAACTTCCATTAGAGTTACCGTTAGTGTTGGATATACGGCGGTATCTAATTGGTCGGTCTATAATTTTTAAATAAAAAAAGATAAATATTTATAACAATAATAAAAATAAAAAATATATATAAAGAAAAAGATGAAAAATTAAAAAAATTTCTACATATGAAAAATATATATGTATAATTATATATCATCATATACATATTTATATATTAATACTATATTGAAATAAAGAGAAGAAAATTAATAAAATTGAAGAAAAAAAACCTAAAAAATATATAAAACTGAAATTTAGCTACCCAAGGGGCAAGAGGTGGCCAACAGCTTCTTTAGGGGGCTCACAGTGGCCAAATTTTGGCTAAACGTAATAATAGGTTGTGACTTACTTTGAAGTGGGTTTTGTGTTCCACCAGTTGCCATGGGTGGTTGCTCATCCCTTGGGGGGGTTGGTGTGTAGAGGAGGGGGAGGGTTCCCTCAGGTGGTGGGTGACCACCCACAACTACTCAAATTAAAAACAAAAAGAAAAAAGAAAAGGAAAACTAATCAAGTTTTAAGCTTTTTTTTTTTTCTTATTTTGGGCGATCCTGAGTAACTACCCACCACTTAGAGGAGGTTGTGTAATGCCCCTCCCAACCCTACCACTCCCCCTCTCTCTCCTTAGAATGGGTGATCGCAACCTACTATCATGTTTAGCAAAAATCCAACCAACCAAAGGTACGAGGTAGCTAACAGCTACCTATGAGGGATCACATGAGCTCCCTTGGTAGTCATCAACCACCTCCAACCTCTTCAATGGCTAGATTTGAATTTTTTTTTTTTTTTTGGTTTTTTCATTTTCTTATTTAATATTAATTTATTTTAATTTAAATATTAATATATATACATGTATATAAATATATATTAATAAACAATATATATATGTATTATTTTTGTGATTTTTATATTTATTTTTTGGACTTTTATAATCAATTTTTTGTATTTTTATATACTTTTGTTATATAATATATATTATTAGATATAAGTGGTTATTACTTGCAAATTTACACTAAAATTGTTACATGTGGAACCAAACTTATTAGTATCTCTATGTTATATTTTCACTTATTACCAATTCACTCAAAGCATATGAAATGAAATTAGAGCGGAAAGGGGTACAATCCCCAAGTTGACTCGACCTAAACCAAGTTCACCCATCAACAACATGTGAACAGTGCAAGGGACATCGTGAGTGTAGGACCCACCAGATCCTCCCATTTTGAATTATTGTTATTTTTTAAATATTTTTTCCCTTGGAATTGCACGTAGTTGACTTGAAAATAAGGAACTGTGATGGGCACATGAACTTGTTTAGCTCTGTCTACGGGTCAGCTCCTGGGCAAAACCGAATAAGATGGGTCGTAGTCGGGTCTACGTCTAAATTAAAGCATGTTAGATATCAACTTACCATACGTTTGATAGTTCAGAATCATGTCTGAGAGCGGACTGTATATATCGGCAAAGTATATCTTGGTATCATGAGTTGATGAAGGAGCTCGAATGGAATTCAACTCCGATTGGAGAATTGCATTGTAGTCTGTTGCAGCAGAGGAAAATTGGTCGATGCATTGACGTGGGGGGAGAACGCGGTTGGAGTTCAAAGTGATCATAACCGGCAGACACCCCATTGGAGGCAGATTAACCATTGCTATTCTTCGAGCACCTTCATGTAATAAATCCTGCGAAAATCATATTCATTATAAAAACCCCGCGATATACACGGATTTTGGTTTTACATGAATAATTTTAGGTTCATGGAAAAGATTATTCCAATTAATATATTACGAATATATGTTTATGAAAAATAGCATATTCATACATAATTAAAAGTGAAATTTATAGAGATGGTGTGTTTTAGTTCAGTATGATTCGCCCTCTTTTATCGAACTAAACCTACTATAATGGTTCAAATTTTTTTCTTTAAATCAAACCTATCTATACAGTTTTATTCTTAAAATTTTTTAACTTAATTAAAATCGGTTTGATTTGTGATTCAAATTATTTACGTTAAATTTTCGCTAATAATTTTTATTTTCCATAACATATTTTTCTTACTATAAAACTTTTCATATATTTCTATTTAATTTCTCATATATAATGATATTTAACAAAAAATTATACATAATTTTAACAAATCCAACTTAATAGGATGAGAATAAAAAACTCTATTCTGAAAAACAATAACAGCAAGGATATGATTTGTGGTTTTTTTTTTTTTTTTCCCTCCAGCTCTAACAATTTATACAAAAAGATTATAAGATGACTCGGTATGTTATTGTAGGAGACAATTTTCGATACCAATATACATTCAAAAGGTTAATGTGATATTTTTGAAATTCTTATCTATAAATAACCCAAGGACTATCTTCTTAACTCTTCTTAACTGCCCGGTCCACGGATGAGGGTACTCATTTAATTCAAACGTGCTCAAGTTGTGTTGAGTGCACACCATATTATTATTACATGTACATATACGATATATGCCTGCAGGGACGGGCTCAGAGGGGGGCCCATAGGGCCCTGGTCCCCCCAGCCCAAGAAAGCTGTCGCCAACAAAGCTTGTACTGGTCAGACAAAAATGAAAAGTAGAAAGAAGGCTTCAATTATAACCCACTCTACTATCCTCCATGCTAATTCAACCAGAATTCATTAATAAATTTCACTTAGTGTAGCTTGCAACCTTCCTCGTTGTACTATGCCCCATTTCCACGGCAGCATCCAAGTTCCTATATATTAACCATTGAACCAAAAAAAATTTTCCACATTTATCATATCTGATGTCTATTGATTTTTTTTTTCTTTTTTTATCCATTTTATAATATTACTTTAATGTTTTGTTAATAACTCCAAAACCGATTTGTGTGCAATTCCTGTCTTAATATAATAACAATAAGTAACTTTTTTCTATTTTTCTATTTAAAGGTAATTTCAAATTTATAACTTATTATATCTATAACTTATTTCAAATATATCAAAGATCCACCTCCAGCTTATTTGTTGGTAGAAAAACTCTCTCTCTTATAAGGAACAATCAATTACAAATTTTATATAGTATTCATAATTTAAGTATCACATACTTACTACGAAAGTATTATTTTCAAGAGTAAGAGTCGCAATTAAATATCACAAGCTTTTAAACATTGAAATACGACACACAAACTTAGACATTGCCATCATCATCCACATTGCATTTATTAGAGACACTATAAATAATAGATATAATTATATTAATTAAATATCGTCTAACTTATATAAATATCATGTAAATATCGATTACATTTTACAATATTTGATCTTTATGGTAAATTATATCATATATTATAGATAAAGTTAAATATATACCTCATGTAATATATTATAATTATATATAATTTACAATAAATGACACCTAAACCATAATGAATAAAATGTATCATGCGTTGTATAATTTACAATATAGTATGTGATATTAGTTTCTCACTGATTGTCTTTTAATTTAAAGAGAATAAAGTATTACTTTAAAAAATGATACAAATTTCATAATAAATGAAATTATGATGGGGATAAGTAATGAGTTAGATTTTGATAATTTTATTTTTTAATTTGACATCTTAAGGTAATATATTTTCCTATATAAAATGATTGTATACATGTATATATATATATATATATATGTATTTATATGTATAAATGTTTTGCAAAATCTGTATGATGGGTCATTTAAGGTACACACCATATCATTACTATATGATGGGCCACACAGTTTCCTTGTCAGTGCTAAGGTATTAAGTTTCACGACAAACACATGGATATAAGATGAGTTATGTAGAAGCTTCCCCTTTCCAAATCCAATAAATGACAACAGAGAGAGTATGTAAGTTTATGAAAAGTAAAGGAGGAGCCCTAGATTCAAGGGTTCGACTATAAATAGGATTTAAACGTGGATGAGAAGTTTCAACATGTTGGGATTTAGTTCCATTCTCGGGTTCAAGCAAGAGTCTTTGTTCTTAACATGACAATGATTGTGGTAGCACCACTAACCAGGCATCAACTGCTTGGTGCGGTTAGACAAGGAATATTACAAGGTCCTTGACACATTCTACGGTGGTAATAAGCAACCTTCTTTTTTCGCCCAGACAAGCAACTTAAAAAGCAATTTTATTTTATTAATTTTTCTTTTAATTTCTCATTTGTTAAAATAATTGTAATTGGGGGTCCATAAAAGTTTAAAATATTGCTAAGGAATCTTGAATGAGGAACTAGGGATAAATGAAAAGTTTTTTTTAAAAAAAGAGTTCATTAAAACATTGACGTGGTACTTGAAAAATTAAAATAAAATGCTAAAGGATATATACATGCTCTTACTAAAGGTTCTTGGTACTAGGTGAGACTCTACAAGATGGTATTACATAATATATAAGAATTAAGGTTATTTCAAAATACTACATATTAGCATTTAAGAAAATCTCATTTAAGAACTTCTTTGCTCCATTGTTAAAATTTTTCACAAAATTGTTACAATTGTGCCAGAGGAAAGTTTGACAAAGTCTGACACAACAAAAGTAAATAAATAAATAATCGTTAGCAGTTAGCACAGGTCATTGATAGAGGACCGTTGCTTTAACAAGGACCCAACTTTATCTTGTAATTCCCATGAAGAGGTTCTTAGCCAAATTTTCATGTTAGAAATGGTATATAACTTTACCAGAGGAATAACCTATGAGTGAAAAATTAATGAATAAGGGGACGTAACATATATAAATATGAGTGGTTAAACACATTACGGTGTATGGCAAAGTTATAGATGACTTTCACGCAGGGTTTCATGCAAAATTTTGTATTTCGTTTGATCGACCTTCTTTTTTTTTTTTTTTTTTTTTTAATTTTGAGGAGGTCAAATTCAGATTAATGTTCAGTTATCTGATATCTGAATGTAATTTTCGGTTAAATCTGACCATGACTCGAATCACGCTCTATAGGATTAAAACTTATGATATTCGGTTTTAGAGACTCTCCTTCTGTACGAGCAGAACCTGAATTTGTAATTGTGAAGTAGGAGATGATACTCTAGAAATTGTGACAAACCTGGACAAACTGTCTGGCTTGTTGGAGAACGAACTGCTGGTAAGCGGCGAGTGGATATTGTTTCTGTCGGATCGGGATAGTGAAATAATTTACCACAAAATCATTTGTTCCCGCACTTATTAGGAAGATTGCTTTCTTAATGATGTGTTCGGTTTTCTGCTTTCCGATTGCCGACTCCAGTCTTTTTCTGTACTCTCTGAAATATTGAAGCTGTTTTGTTAATGGAATCACGTTCTGCAATTCATTAACACGGCCGTGTTAGTTTTGGCTAAGGTCCTTGTAAATAAATGATATAAATATTGATTTTTTAATGAAATGAATTAGATTAAAATATTCTATCTTTCAAATTATATATGTAATTAAGTTAGCAAAATAAAAAATGAAAACAAATAAGGTTTCACAGTAAACTATTTTTATATCCTTAAAGAGCCAAATAATAAGTTAGTAATAACAATCATAAATCTTTTATCCTAAAAACATTAACTTGTTAAAACGTGTTGAGATAGCTCTTTAGACATAAGCTCCTTAGGCTCAATCGGATTTAACACATTTTGTTGCCTAAAGCTTGCCCTTATGAGCCCAAGCACTAGGCTTGGATTAATCAAACCTAATAAACCTTATAATAGTTAAAATGTACAAGATAAAAATAAAAAAATATTAACAGCTATATGCAGAATAAGTGAGATATATCGGACACTACAACCTCACTTTTCCATTCTTACGGGAGAAAATCTCTCTCTTATTAATTGACCTTCAACTGTTAACATCACTCCACTATAAATATTACTCCACTACCTAACAGTAAATCTTTTTATATTCTGTACGCTAAACTTGTTTATTACTCAAAACACCCTTTACTTTCAAAAGTATTTATTGTTGATTTTAGTATCGAAATAATCACATCGAATAACATTCTGACATCTATTCACTGTATCTTGTTTTGTAGACTTATTATACGTAGAACCCAATAACTATTGGTAAATTCTCATAGATGACTGGACGCATTTAGTAAGTAAACACATACCTCTCTTTCCTTGTATGATTACTATAATAAAAGGACGTTTTGATCCAGATATAAAACAGCCTGATAGAAACCACATGGAATCTTGCTTTAAGTGCAGGATTTTTCAACAAAATTTGTTTGTCATCCCTGTATGAAACCTGTGTGGTAGGTATTATTCCTTGATTATTATAGAAATTTTTCACGGGCATAAATCTTACCTATCTTTGTATAAGAAATAATGGATTCATTTTCGGATCGAATGCTGGGATTTGTTTTATCAGTATAATATGTACTTTATTAAATGGAAATTTATATTCTTTTTTAGGTCAAAAGAATATTGTTTAGATGTCTTTTTGGCCCATCAGTTTAGATATCATATATGGCTGTTTTGGATTCATATTAAAGATCATATCATTATTTAAATATTCTCTCGTTGAGATTTCGTCTATTTATTTTATTTTAATTTATTTTTTAGGATGGACCAGAAAAAGGCAAAGCAAAAAATTTTAGGTGGGTAATTATTGCCTAAATTTTAACTAGATTGAGAAAGTAGTTTTCCATCTTTTCCTAGTTAGTCCTATCCGTCGTTAGCTAACTTTCTAGAATTTCCCCTTCAGAAAACTAGTTGCAGAATTCATTATAAACTAGTATATCCATTATTTCTGTTTTCTTTCTGTTTCCACGAAATACTGAAAGTAAATACATTATATGATTTTAGCATATCTGGCATTTTTAAAGTTAATAGTAAACATTACCAGACGTAGACTTATTCATGAGCGAGTTTTTATAGTCCATATGATAATGGTGACTACCCTGTCATTAGGATGGAGTAGGACGATTAATTCCCCCGTTTAATTTGTGCAAGGTATATTTATCTATTAGGCTCATTGAAAAAAAAAAGAAAAAGAAAAGAAATGAAAAAAGAAATATCTACAGTTAATTACTCAGATGAAATACATCGAGAATTTAATCACGTAGTATTAATAGACAAACCAATAGAAGAGGATCCAAGGATTCCCTTCTAAAATGGATACATATCTTACACATAATTAATCACCGTATGAAATCTTCTAATTAATGATGGTTCATATTTAAGCTCATTGAAAGGACAAATAAAAGTACTGTTCATGGAATTTGGTCAATAGTATAAATATAAATTACCATAAAAATTTTAATTAGACTGTGAATTAATCTTTTCAAAGTTCAGATATTAAATATGACATTAATCTTTTTTTTTTTTTTTGAGTCTTTCATTCTTATTCAAAAAGGAGAAATAATATGATTATTATAAGCAATATATTATACAATTATATTGCTGGACATTGATATATGTTAATTTCACCGATGGGAAAATAAATAGATTTCGGAGTAATTACATAAATTGCTACGTATTGAACATTCTCAGAGGAGATTTCGACGAAAGTCGTCATCTATTAATGTTGATATTAGTTTTGTAAGATTCAGTATTGTAAATAACGTAGTTAATAATCAAAATTGATTAGTTATCTGACTAAAGTAGTTGAGCAAGTGCACTAGCCAATTAAATTCAGGTGAAACACACGAATTAGCTCTCAAATTTTCACCTTGTAAAATTGTTGTACTTTTCATCATAAGCAATTACTTCCTTATGCTTAAAATTAATTCATAATGATTATTTTCTATAATTAAGCTTGAAAAGAGAAGATTCAAACCTAATACAACCAACACTAGGTTACAATAGTTAGTTTTGGTATCATTGATAAAATTTTTCTAAGTTATTATGATTATTACTAAGTTTAGAAGCTGATTTGGATAAATGTGAAAGTGAAAGCACATAGGCTATATTGCTCAATATGGAACACTTGTAGGGTTTCTTTGTATTATTTCCCACACATTATCGACGTTTATTATTGTAGTGGAGCCAATTTCCACTTGTTATGGAATCGTGAAGGATGGGTGCTCTAACCACTCCACCCATATAATAATTTATTATAATATGATATTTATTTATTTATTTATCGATATATTCATTTATTTATAAAAATTGGAGCACCCATGCTCCGGTCCATGCAACTTCTTGTAGTAAATGCATGAGAGAGAGAGAGACTAACACTTAAGGAAGGTGTTAAAGGGTCAAACCCAGAACCAGCTGACGCAAAGCTTACACCAGTCTTCAACTCTTCAATACTCAACGTTGGGTCCAAATATGGTGGAATACTTTCTTTTAAACCTACATATGAAACTGCAAAAACCAAAACAAAATAATCATGCAAAAATCAATCACCACGGAATTATTACCCCGCGCTTATTCTATATTTTTCTCTCTGACTGATTATAATTATAATACGTGCAATACAAATAATCTATTCAGCTTCAACCGAACACGATCGATAATTTAAGTAAAAAAGGAGGAGGAGGAGGACACGCATTACTAACCAATGAAATCTGTTGCTAGACGTCCATTTGTGAACCGTCCGGTAGGTGCGTGATTAGCGAAATCTTTGCCATACGGTGGAAAATTTCCCTTAAATATTGTGTTTATGTAATTGTTATTGCCGGGATCCACCGTCGAATCGCCGAACACGAAGAGAGCCGTGACTGAGTTGTTCCACCGTCTATGTTGAGATTGTTCAAGAGCAAGGGTGCAACATGTGAAGCAGACCGAAACAAGAAAAAGAAGAAGAGAACATGTGAAGTGCATCCTGGAGTAGTGTTCCATCTTGGACAGATGGAACCAACTAAGAGAGCAAACACGATGAACCAACGAATTGACGATGTGGTCATATATATAAATATATATATATATATATATATATATATATATGTTATTTTGGAAAGCATTGTATTTTATGGGATTATTTATTGATTTGACAGGTCCTTTTCTAAATTTTGAAAACGTAATTTTATCTGTAAAATACACATTTTTTTTAATTGAATACCGAAAACTTAAAATCATAATTAGTAAAATAACCATAAATAACAATATTTTTTTGGTTTTAGCAACAATTTAAGGAATATATATATTATATAGATTGTTATGAGGTGATAAGAGTGCTTTTTAAGAGTTAGAAGTTCTATTTGCATCTAAGTAATAGTTAAAGGGTGTAATTCAAATAAACCCTTTATATCACCTTCTTATAACCGAAATTTTGCTTTTATTCCCAAAAATTTTTAAGAAAGTGCTTTCTCATGACCATTTTATTATGATTTGGAACTCCCAAATTTTTTATTTTTCAATTTTAGAATATTATTAAAAGTTCTTAGGTTTTGAATATTTTATTAAAGACAGAACTTCTAAAATTTTTTTCTCCATTTTTGAATTTTTTTATTATACTTAATGTAATTTTTATTCATTTATCATTTCTATCAAAGAAAGAAGTTTATACAGGAGCTTGAAATCACATTTTTCAATACTTAGAAGACTCTACGCTCATTCCAAAAGGCACGGGGTTGATTATGCATGGAGCAAATCCATATTTTATTATAGTCTGTTTCCCTAATTTTTGACTAAGAGTAAGAGATGTTATTATTTAAAAAATTTGAAGTTGGGTTACGTACCAATTGAATTTTAGGTCGGGACACAAGTGCATGCCCTAGATCTAGGTGTGACTACTTGTCTTTTCTACTTTATGTGCCTCACTGCTTGCATCGGTTGATGTGGTTTGGAAACCAAACTTTGCGTCTTTAGTCTTAAAAGTTCTTAACTACCCTAGTTATAATTCATAAGAAAAAAACAATTGGCTTATTCATGTGGAACGAGACACATAAACAAACGACTTACTAGTGGTTAATATAAGGATCGATTTTGGGTACATACGTGAGCCATCTCACTTTTACTAATCTTAGGTAGTTGGTTGGATTGCCATATTATTAGTTGATCCAGACTGCCGAAGCTAAGGATATGATTCCAGAAAAGCTTCAATATATAGTATTTGATATTTATTTGAGTTATTGGACAATGGAGTCTATCGGGCTGACTGATTCGTAAATTTTATTTAATTAAGATTCTCCCTTTTAAATTATGTAGATAAGGGGTTTTAAGTAGAACGATCACACACGAGTCACATCAATATCACGTTATATATGGTCTTAGAGTAATGATGTGGAGATAACTTGATAGAATGATTGGAGAGAGAATGGCAAAGAGGAAAGTAATCCCGAAATCTCAAATGTACAAGTTATAAGCAAGAGAGTTTAGAGAACTTAGAACGTCAACCTTGTAGTTCTTGAGCAATCGAGATCATTCTTTTACTTGAACGTTGTTTGATCTTAGAGAGCAGAAATTTTACAGTAGAACACTATTTTTTTTATCTTTAAAGTTGTATCAAATGACAAGATGACATTTGGACTTGATGACATGTGTATCTTTAGACTCTTGGACTTGATGACATTTGTAGGATCGTCTTGACTATTGTTGGACAAGATAGAGTTTTACCCATTTCATAATTATTTAGAATGAGTTTGCAAGGGCTTAAGGTCAATAACCTTCTTTACGATGTATGTTTCTACCTAGAAAAGGATGGGGGTGGACAGATCGATCCAACAATCTCTATTCCAGGCCTACTAAGTTAAATCTCCCTGAATCATCTCAACATAGATCGGACTCTAAGCCTTGTCGCCTAACCAACAAGGAGTACAACCTAAATAAATAATAGGCTTAGCTTAATAATTAATATAGTAATTTTCAACCCTTTACATTTTGCCTTTGACAAAAATTCTTGGATTGAATCTAAGTATTTTTAAGCATCAATTACTAATGTTGAATAGCTAGGTCGTTACTCGACGCGTATACGTTGTGAATTAACTACATTGCAGTCAAGTGCACTTACTTAATTAGAGATTTTATTTTAGTCTAGCACCAATGCCGTAAATTTATTCATTATATAGTTCAGTGTGCAAGCTTACAGCAACGTTTGACTGCATAAGTCACTTTTTAGCATGTTGGAGAGATGTTTCCCCTACGGTAATACCAATAAATAAATCTTTGATACTATATATTTTTCGTAAACTGACTATACTTTAATATGTACATTATTTGTCTCATTGGGTTGACTCCCATATTGTAATGCTATCTTGATTTTTTTTGTTTATTGTCTCTCTCTATTTTTTTTTTTAATCTCACTCCCTTGCAAAGAGCTAGTATACTCGAAAATATTCTGGAACAATTTTTTTTTTTTAAGTAACTTAGCTATCCTAATCTTCTCTCTTGCAATTTTAATGATCCAAAGCCTTCAATCATTCAATAATGTTTGTACCTTTTATTTATGCTAAGATGAAATATTGAATAAACATGTAGCAAAGATATAGCACATCCAAATCCTAGTACTTTCTCTTTCTTTGCGTAAATATCAACCAAAGGAATCCACTCCAAACCTTCTTATACTTTTTCTCGTATTCTTTAGTAACCATCTATATCCTTTTTTTTTCAAAATCAAACTTAATCTAATAAACATGATTTCGTTTGATCAAATCCACTAGATCTTTCATCTAAATCTTCAATCTTTAAGCTTTTCTCTAATTGCACCAACTAATTGCGTAAAATACATTTCGATAACTAATAAATCGCTATAGATAAATTATATGTATACTAAAAATCAAAGAATGACCTAAATAATATTTAAGAGTGGTTACTTGTACCTCATATGTATTTACGTGTAAGTAGAAATATGCAAAATTACCTAAATTGCCCGAAATTAGCTAAAAATTTGTAAAATAATGAAAGAAAATTATAAAAAATCAGAAAAAAATCAAGAAAAATGGGGAATGCTCCAAATTAAGTCGTGGCAATTGAGGGAGCTAAGAAAAAATTGGACCAATCAAAATCAAGTACATAAAAAGCGAAAAAAGAAGCGATATGGACCTTGTCTTATCTTAATTAATGCACAATAATTTCTTTATGACATTATAAATAGTAAGAAAATTTTTAGAGCTCATTTTGTCTATTGGGAGCTAAAAAAAAATTGAGAGAATCGAAATTTCAGATGAAAATTTGGGTTTAGCAAAAATCTTTACAAAACTGTATAATTAGTGTTTTTAGGCTGAACCTACGAGCTATCACCACCTAGGACCGAGCCACCACTACACTCCATACGACCGCCTGGACCGGCTGACATGCCTAAATCGATGTTGGAGGCCAAAGAGGTCTCAAACCAGGTGAGTCTCAAGTCTCTTCCGATTTTGCAAAATTCCTTAAAATTATTAATTATACTTAGAAAATTATGAAATTTATTATTCTGGTGTTTTATTGTATGTAGATTTAGGGAAAAATAGTGATTGAGTTTTATTATATCTGTAAATATAAAGTTCTTAAAAAATTGAACAAAACCGAGCATGTTTAGAATTAGAAATAAATAAGCTTAGGAGTATAGTTTGAAGCTCAATTTTTTTTTCTATAAAATACTTAAGTGATGTAGAACAATCCTATGAAGCCATTTTTTAAAAATTAATTTTCAAAAATTTTAAGTAATTTTTTAGCTCTAAAATGATGAGAAAAATAGGTAACTTTAGATTAATTAAGTGATTAAACAATTAATTACTTACTTAGAGGGTAATTAAATATTTAAGGATGTTAATCTCTTATGTGGAAACCTAATCTTAACATTTGGAGTATTAATTGTAATTAATATGGGAATTATGTAATAATTGTAGGAAATTTAGTAATCTGTGAAGTTGGGATTTTGATAAATATGAAATAATAGGTTAAATTGGATAATATAATAATAATATCAGTATAAAATAAATTTGGTACAAAAATTAATTTTAGGTAATTGGATAAAAAAATATAAGATTTTCTCATATCAAAAGTAAAATCCGGTATCCTAATTAGGATGAGTGTACCGAATAAATTAGAATACTAAATTAAAACCATGTGTGATATTAGAATACTTGAGCTTAATAGATTAATTTCACATTAGGATTTGAGCGTATTTAGGATTCTTTGTAGTTGAAAACAATTTAAAACCAAAACTAGAATCTAATTTAGAAACTAAACCCCGAGCTAATGTAGAATGAATCGTTAGTAAATAATAAGTATATATAGAGAAGTGAGTTAAATTACAACCTAAAATATATATATCATTAAAGTATAAGTATTACTTTACCGTATTTAGAGTACTATTTTAGGGTACTCGAAGACTTAGAATTGTGTATGATTGTGATTATAAGTAGTTTTATGTATGTGCTTGAGTATTTGACTTTATGTTCAAATATGTGTTGTGATTGATGACTGTTATGACTAGATTGGTGTAGAATTGTCTGAACACCCTAAATTGAACCCAATCCTAATCAACCTTAATACCCTAAATTGTCATGCATTGCAACCCTTTAGGTGATCATTAGGATTCTCCAATTCAATATCGACACCTTAAAAAAAGATAGTATTGGATAGCAATTTGGTTTTTTCCTCATCCTTAGCTGAACTAAGTGAAAGGAAAGGAGGTCGCGATGAGAATAAGGGCATTAGTTCAAAGGACAGTCTTAGGAGGAGTAATATCTCCATTATATAAACCTAAGTTTGGTTATGAGTTGTTGCATAACATGAAAAATCCTTAACCTGGATTAGAGCGAGTGAAATTACTCTGATTTTATAACAGACCGAACTAAATTATGTGATAACACTTGCTTATTGCATTGCATTGCATTGCATGAAAATAATTGCTTGATAATCTTGTTTGTGTTTGTATACATTCATGAGTCTTTAATTCAACTTACTGAGCTGTAGTTGCTCATACCCGTATAAATCCTTTTACAAATCCTGACTTTTGATTACTTTAACTAATATGTCGTCCTACAACTATCCGGACGTTAGTTCTCTTTTGAAGCCTAGGGGTATGAGAATTAATTTGCCTAATAGTTAATTTATATCTAAAGTCTCATTTGTATCATTAAGACTGAAAAATTGATATTTGATATGTAAACCAACTGATTATTATGTTATAATGTAGAATCACTCGAGAATTCTACAGTAATGTACATGTAATTATATATATTGAATTAAAATTTTAATACTTACAGAAATTCTAATTAAATTCTTAATTGAATTGTTTACTTCAAAGCAAAAAGTCGTCGATGCCTTATATAAATTATATCTGTGATAGGCATTGTAAGGCCAGTTACTATCATAGAATGGTTTATACGGTGGGACTATTATGACTCTACGACTTCGAGGCATAAATTATATTCCCTATCACAAGTATTAGATTTTGTCCAAGTTGCATCCTGTAGTAGGGAGGGTTCATTCGTGCCTTCCTTGGGATATATCTTCTTTAGTAGTGGGAGGGTAAGTTGGTTAAGTAAAGGGGGTAACACCTGTTTGTGCAACAACAGTAGAGTTTAGCAAAATCATTCCAAGTTGTACAGCAGTAGAGGCAATCAATCCTATCATAAGTGAAACAAACATAGCCATGAAATTATCCAAGGCTTTTGTTGCCTCCTGTATAGCCTACATCACCTCCATAGTACCTTAAGGTGGTGAAGATGGGTCTTGCTTAAGTTGTTTAAAATTGATATTTTGTTCTTGAGAAATAGCTTCACTCATAATAGTCATTCTTCTCCTAGGAGGTATCATAACTCTGATATCACTCTCCATCTCCACTAAAGTTGCCAAAATATAAATGAGGGGTTCTAAGTAAAACAACCACGTGCGAGTTACGCGAGTATCGCGTTACACGTGGCCTCGATGTTGTGATGTAGAGATGACACTTGATGAGATGATTAAAGAGAGAATGGCAGGGAGGAGGAACGAGCAATCCTAGAGTCTTAAATGCACGAGTGACATGTTAAGGAACCCAAGACGCCAACCTTACAGTTTGAACAACTAAGATCATTCTTTTGCCTAAACACTATTTAATCTTAGAGAATAGAAGTTTCATAGTGGAATACTATTTCTTTAATTTCTAGAATTGTGTCAAATGAGGAAGAATGATTAAGTATTTATAAACTTTTGGACTTGATGACATCTATTGGATCATATTGTCGATTGACGGATGAGATGGAGTTTTACTTATTCCATAATTATCTAGAATGAGTTTACAAGGGCCCAAAGCCAATAATCTTCCTTACGGTGCATGAGCCTACCTAGAAAAGGTTGGAGGCGGACAGATCAATCCAACGATCTCTATTCTGAGCCCACCAAGTCAAATATCCTTAAATCATCCTAATATAGAATGAACTCTAGGCCCTCTCACTTAGCTAATAAGGAGTACGACCTAAATAAATAATGGGCTTAGCCTAATAATTAATACAGCAATTTTTAGCCCTCTACAAATTATATTTAATGTTAAAGCTCTAATTTATAGATAGCATATAAATACAAGAATACATTTTTACTCTTGAGTGTCTCTTTCTTCAAACATTTTTTTTTTCTCTAATAAGTATATTCTTGTGTCTTTTGGAGTAACCTCTTCGTTGAAATTTGCATAATTTATGTGTCCGTATGCAAGGACTAGTTCAACACTCTACACATGACAAGTGGTTTTAGAATGAACTTTAGATTAAGTATGGAAAGGAAGGTTGCTTCAGAAATTACTACTAAGTACATTAGGTTTGTTATGACTCCTTTCATAACCAACGAGTTGGCTCTTTAAGGAAGGTCCTATAAAAATGGAGCATTGGTGCAAGTAAGGGTAATTGGATGGAGTTAGATCGTGTTTTAAGTGTGAAAAAAGGCTTGAGGAAGAGCTCTTAAGAGAAATGTTAACAACCTTAAACTAGGTTGTAAGGAATTTATAAAGGTAAGATGTCACCTTAAAGTAGATGGTGGCTACCTTAAAGGAGTAGTAGGATTTAAGGGCCTACGTACATTACCGTTTTGAGGCTCAGTATAGGCCAATTCAAGTTGAAGTAATGGTAACAGTAAACGTGCCAAGGCTCAATAACTTCTATGGAGCCATAAACGCTAAGGAGATGGACAACTTCTTACAGAAGCAATACTTGATGCAATTAGTGTACTAGATGATGCATCTAAGCTAAGGGTAGCTCCTTAGTTCCTTAAAGACGTGTAAGTAGTGCAGACGGTTAGACAAAGATAAGTGGAGAATTAGGGTGGTCAAAACATGGGAAGAGTTCAAGGTAGAGTTGTACCCAAGCAATGCTGAAAGGATGCTTGGGCAGAGTTAAGGTTATTAGAGCATAAAATGTCTATTTTTATTTATGTACGAAAGTTTTTAGAGTTATTGTTGGAGATCCATGACATGGTTAACATAGATGCCACGTTCTTTTCTGTGATGGATTGCATAGGTAGGCCTAAGTATAGTTAGAGAGGTATAGGATTCAAACCTTAGTCCAAGCCATAGTTAAGGTAAAAGGCTTTATAAAGTTCGAGTTAATTGATTGCTCCAACTTAGAGGAAGAAGAGGGAAGCCATGATTGATAAAGGAGCTAAGAGTAGGTAAATCCAAGATCATAAAGGACAAAAAGACCCATACTTAAAAGGATAAGGCTCTTATAAATCAGAGGGAGTCAGCTAATGATAAACTTTATTACTTTCTTTATGCTAGGGGCTATCAAGTTAGAGATTGCAAGATAAAGCAATAGATATAGCTGTAGAAAGGAAGGGGAAAAGGCTAAATAAGGTCTCAAACTTAGAGTTTTTGAAGCTATTAAGCTCCATATAGAATAAGACTTCTTAGGAGTCTAAAGGTCTTGTTTATGTAGAGGCATTTGTATTTAGTCAGAGGATAAATGCGTCATCAGATACATAAGCTTTGAACCTATTCATTGCTTTGGAGGTAATAAAGGAGTTAGCCTTTAAGATTGAGCAGCATAAGGGTCAAATTTAGAGGAAGTCCCTTGAGGTAGCTTAGAATGTCTAATTTAAGGTGGATTATTAGAGTAGGAGAGTGGGAATTGAAATAATCCCCTTAAATGACTATGAATTGGTCATCTATATAAGCTTCCGAGATTAAGTGAAAGCCTAAACTACCCCCTTAACAAGCTACATTATAATTATGGATTTTCGGGGGTAGCAATGCAAAGTCTAATTAGCTATAACTTTGGCCTGGCCCCTAAGTTTTTTTACTCTTCATAGGTCTCTATGGGAGCAATGTCGAGCTTGGTTTCTCACCATCTCGGTTCTTTTATAAAATTAGGTCTTCTCTAAGCCGATCAGTACTAAATCTTACTCGTTTAATACTAATTCTCGACTAGGGTTTAAAGAAAACCATTTTTTTCTTTTTAAAAAAAGGATTAGAGTCACTACTCGACCAAAGTCAGGAAAAAGAGTTAAGTTATAACCAATTGGGTAAATTAGCTGTAACTTAACTACCAGTCTATCAATTAAAAAAAAAAAAAAACAAGTTATAAGATGGCTTTTCTAAAAACCAAAGAAGCTGGATCCGGGGGTTAAGATTTTTAAACCCTTACAGGTACCATTGATTTTCCAAAATTAACTTTAATCTTAAAAAATCACCTTTTTATTTTATAAGATGGAACTCAATTTAACTATTCTAATTGGACAAATGAAATAATCTAAACTAAAAAAAGAAAACTAGGTTTTTCATTTTTATCGTCACCCTGTAAGTACCTACGTACCTGCTATTCAAGATCAGATGTACGTAGTTTTTTTTATGAAAACTTTAGTAGATTAAATTGATTTTAATTTTGAAAACATGTCAAATTTACGTTTTTTAATTCGATTTATCTAAAGAAATTTAAAATTTTATTTATTTATTTGTTTTTTTGAAAAATCTAAAAGGGTCCTAATTTGAAAACGGGTGATTTATTTTTTATCTTTTTTTAGAAACTAAATTTTTCTAAGTGATAAAACAAATACCTATTCTTATTTTATATTTTTTTTATTTATTTATCACTAGTTTATTTATTACCTATTATATTTTATTTATTTTTATTAAACTAATAAAAATAATAATAATAAATTACTTCTTCCTTTTCTTCCTCTTCTTTTCTTCTTTTTTTTTTCTTCTTTTTCTCTATCCCTTTTTTTTTATTGTATTACATTCGATTACATATCACAAAAAAAATATTAATAAAAATAAAAATAAATTAAAAAAAGAAGAAGCAAAATTGAACTAACAAAATATAAAAAAAGGGGGGGCGAAGGTTAGACTGGATGCTAGATGGGACGCGGGTCGATTCGAGCCGGAGTGGATCTCCAATTTGGGTTGGGTCACAGATTCGAGTAAGGTCACGTGGATCACCAATGATAGCAGCAGCGAAGCTCAAATTGACTTGTTTTATCCACCAAAATGAGTAGATTACGGTCTTTTTATGAGTATTGGATTGGGAATAGGGGGGTAAGTTCGGTACCTTGGTGTTTTGGAGCTGTTTAGGTGGTTTTCGAAAGTTGGTAGTTGGTGACGATGGTGGTTTGGTCATGTAAGGGTTGTTGGGTATGATTGGTATGTTGGGGTAGGTTTTTCAAAGTGTAGGGACTTTGATTGTAGGTTTAGTTTCGATCGAGGGTGGCTAAGGATGGTGGTTGAGGAGAGAGAGAGGCGACGGTTAGGGTTCGATGGTGGTTGCTTGGTGGTGTGGTTGGGAGTCATAGCAGAGGTCAAGAGTGGTCACGTTCGAGAGCTGATGGAATGGGGGTCACGGCTGTAGTGGTAGTTGGGCTCGAGCTTAGCTTAGAGAGAGGAACCTGAAGAGAGAGAGATTGGTAGAGAGAGAAAGAGGATGGCGAGAGAGAGAGAAAGCTTAGGAGTTGAATCCAAAGCTCGGGAATGGTTCTTTGTCCTCTATGATCACCCTCGACACTCTTTATATACTCGAGATTAACCTAGAAACATAGAAAGTTCAAATCGGAGTTAAATGAGAAAAACCGAACTTCAAGTTTTTTCCAACTTTTGGAGCTCGGCTTGACTAAGTTAATGCATGAATCTGGAAGTATTCTTGATCGCTATTGACACTAGGCCATGTTTAGTTTGCAATTTTGCCATTGATTTGGCGAAATTGCAACAAGAAAGAGCCCAAAAATCGTGCTAAAGTAGGCAGTCCATAGAGAAAAGTGCTAGAAATCTGGAGAAAATGAAGGAAGGAGGGGGAAAGAGGAGAAAAAGAGGAAAACAAAGGAAAAAGGAAAGAAGGGGAGAGAAAAGTAGGCTGACGTAGCACTACATCAACCGTACCAGCTAACCTCGGTGTGTTACGCCACGTGTATGCCATGTGGCGCCACGTTGTAGGGCCATTAAATATGAAGATGCCACGTGTCAGGACACGTGACACAATCAGATCCTAACATGTGGTAGTTTCTGATATGATTAAAAAAATAAGAAAAAAGCCTCCCTACCTTTGCCAAGTTTTAAACCCAAGACCTTATGTTTAATACTAGTGCTATGTCTATATATTTAACCGTTAGGCCGTTGGCCTGTACCTTGTCCATATATGCAATATGGACTTAATTAGCTTGGGTTAGATTTAAATTTAAGCCTAGATTCAATGGCCCACTTCTAAACCTAAATTAAAATTGAAAACCTACTCTAACAGAATGTTATTTTCTAAAATCTTTTATTTTTTTCAATTTTTTTTTTTACTTTTCCAAAAAAATATATTTACTTTTCTAATTTTTTGTATTTTTTTTTTCTAAATTTCTTATTTTTTTGTGTTTTTTCCTTTTTTTTTGTATTTTTCTAAAATTCCTATTTTTTTTCTAAATTTCTTCATTTTTAGGGGCTTTCTTTAATTTTCTATTTTTTTTTTAACTTTTCTTAATTTAGGACTCTATAACATAATTTGAAAAAATAAAAAGGAAGGCAAAATTAGGTGTCTACAAGCAGAATCGAAAAAATCTACTTCATTAACTAAGAAAAGAATAATCCATAAGGTACAAAGGGCGCCTAAGGTAAAAGGGAGGGCTTAGGTAAAGGAATCTAAGGAGCTTCTTAAGCTTAAGCCACCTAGAGAAGGGATGTTGAAGAAAGAAGAAGCATCCAAAGTAAAATTAGAACTTTGGCCAAGAGCTTAGCTAAGTATTGGAACAAAAAAGTCAAGTTTAACCTATGGTTCTTAGGTTAAGTTGATGCTAAAGTAGGAAGGCTAAACAAAAAATCATTTGATGTAGGATGAGTTATGGAGAAATGGACAAAATACACATACCCTAAACCATGAAAAAGACTTTAGAGTGGTTCCATGACCCAAGGAAACTAGAACACCTAGGAATATATCAGCTTCCATTAACTAAAGATGTTTAAAGACATAAGAATCGTCTTCTAAAAACTTACACGATGTATCAGTTTGATAGATAGGAGATGATATGGACACCGGGGAAAGAAACACAAAGGATTGATATCACATGAAATAGGGGGTGAGTCCGAACTACAAGATGATAAAAAAAACTAGATGATAGTCAAGAGTTAAGCAAGGGTTCCCATACACCAACACTGGATATGACATACTAATACCTTAAACGAGCTTGAGTTATACTTAATATAGTGCACAAGTATAACAAGAGGTTGCTTACTACTAGTCTACACTCAAATGGTTTAAATAAGAGCTCTTTAAGGTCTTAGCTGTCTAAGAAAGGAAGAACATAAGCTCCAGAAGGAAAACAAAGAAGTTTCTGTTACTGATGACCGATGATGTAGCTATTACAATGGAGAGTATGTATATAACCCAATTATGGCAAGTTCTAGATTACTAAAAATTATAAGAAAAGATACCTACTAGAAATGGGAAACAAATACTATATAAGGGTAAATCTATAAAATAGAGAAAAGAATATTCTGGCATAAAAGATAGTATGGATGTCAGATGATAAGACGCGTATCAGTTGCTTAATTCGTGGTCCTAGGTGTATGCGTACTGAAATGTTGAAGTTGACATCAAGGAGATAACTCAATTACTTAGAGCCTGTTTGCTTAGACTTTCGGAGCTAGGCAAATTGGCATAGGAGGGTTGGCTTGACATTAGGTCAGTCACTTCTTCGCTGGCTTCTTTAAGGGGTTTAATGACGAAGGAGAAGGAGATTGGAATGAAAGGGCTCAAGAGGTCTAGCAAATCAGATCAAAGGAATTGTTGCTCTTCATGTGTCCACTCCCCCAAAATAGCTCGATGGACCAAGTTGGCTATGACTAAGACTAAGTCCATGTGAAACCTTATAGTTAAACGTTTCACATGAATTGTGAGAAGTCATAGTATTAATTTATAAAGTCATAGTTTTAAACACTTTGTCAACACAAGCTTGAAATTTTTGGGTAAAGTGGTTAAAATGAGGCCATTAGTATTTGCTAGCTTAGTTATTTATTGCTTTTGCCTTGGAACATTACAAATGGTATCAGAGTAAACCCCCTACTAGTAAGAAGATGATTCGAGTCTAGCTTCATTTTAGAGAAGAGATCCAAGGAAAGTAGGGAATGTCACCAGGGTATAACTCATTGCATGCTTCTAAGATGATCTAGAGGTAATGCGTAGCCTGAATCGCACATAAAAAAAGGGGGGGGGAAGATTTGGGTCTAATTGTAAGGTTTCGCGACGAGGACGTTACCTGTTTAGGGGAGGTGGTGGAGATTGTGAGATCCCATGATTAAGTGTTCCACATGGATTATGAGAAGTCATAGTACTAATTTATAAAGTCATAGTTATGAATACCTTATTAATACAAGCTTGAAACTTTTGGGCTAAGTAGTTGAAATGGGCCCATTAGTGTTTATTGGCTTAGTTATTCATTACTTCTGGTCTAGAACATTACAGTCCATTTTCTAAAATCTTCTAGAAGTGTCTAGATATAACAAACTTTGATTTGTTGAGTAGGTAGATAGGGTTATAAAAGAATGTATGGCAGCTATTAGATTAGAATAATTTTGGCTATCAGTTTATGGAGGTTTCTTGGATATAAAGGGATTAAATACTCATATGTAAATCATTTAAAACTACAAGAATACTTTCTAACTTCTCTGTAGAAAGCTTCAAGAGTCTAAGTACCACATGTGAGAGCTGTTCAATATTTTGCATGTGACATTTAGACTTCCTAAACTTCTAAAGGATAACTTTACTCTGCACATGGCATCCATACCATGGGGACCTTAGACCTCGGCAACTTGACTAAGCCTTCGAAACTTAGATAACGATGAATACCATAGTCTTATCATTCTGTAGGAACAACCAATGTGCCACCTCACCTTCGAAAATCTCAGACTATATCTATTTAAAAGATATACCTTCTTAATTGGGCAAGACACAAATCTATCTAGGATTTTCCTCCTTGAAACAAATAAATAGAGGTCAAATCCTACAGATAAGACACTTTACACATATGCACTAGCCCTCTTACTCTCTTACTTTTTCTGATCCCACAGACTTAACTTAAGTATCGCAATGATCGTGGTGAACAATCCCCTATAGCACTTACGCATACTCGAGCCTTAGACCAAATCTCTACTAGTAAAATTCAAGCGACAACACATGACGGCTATTAATATATGGGAGCTTAAATATGTTTTTATTCAATTTTTTCTTTTTAACTTCTAATATCTCATTGATTTTTTTTTTCTCGTCCTCGTTACACCTCTTTATCAATGATTTTACAATTTAGATCAAAACAAGAAAAAGATGGTATAAGAATAAGTATGTTTTTCATTTTAAAATTGAATAATTAAGGCAGAGATATTCCTATTAATATTAGACCTTGAGACCTTTAATTTTATTTTCCAATGGGGATGTGATATTATGGGTTTGGATGTGCCAAGTATCAATAGTCATTTGCTCACATTTACATGATATGCCATATGATCTCAGGATCGTTTTGCTTCTTTTACGCTGTGTAGGAGAACTCGACCAAGCAATCGGCTTCTTAATGGACAAATTTTTCTTCTAAGATTTATTTTCCAAAAAGACTACCATCCGCATTCGCATGTCAATTTTTTGTTACTCAATCATCTTTACTATCATCACATTAGTTTCTTTACAAACTTTTATTATACTGGACAAATAACATACCAAGTGTCATGCGGAAACAAAATATAAATATGATAATTTCCGCAATATTCGATTTTAATTTTCAAATAGAAAAGATGAATAAATACATATGGATGTACGTTTTTGGAACCTAAGAAGTGCATGAATAATAATTTGAAGGTTTTTTTTTTCCCAATTATTATATTACAATTTCGAAAGATGAGAAAATTAAACCTAATACATTCCATTGGAAGAATAATATTTATACTATAACAATTTTAATTTAAATTGTGTATTTAAAAGGAATAAACAGAAAGGGAAGATTGTGGGAATTCACTGGCATCTTCACTCCCATAAAAAGGTTTTGTGGATCGAATCTATCCACTGATCTTTCTTCAATACATCATCTGCATTAAAGTTCAAAATAGTTTATTTTCAGATGACTTAAATGATTATGAAATGTACTTTTCTTGCTACATCCTACATGAAGGCAAGACCATATAGATGGTGACTGGACTTGAAAGAGAGATATGGCTATCATTTCTCCAGCAAAAATGGAGGCAAGCAAGATGGACCCAAAAACTTTTTAATAACTGTAGGATGGACCATACTTTATCCCAGCAGATAAAGAAGATGATAAATTGAATATTGCTTTCTTGCTCTTTTTATATAGTGGTTGCACCTGTATAACCAACATCATTATGGCATTGGACAAGTCGGTTGATGATAAAAATAAAAAATAAAAAAATCCATCTAGATCATTGACACAATCTATCATCATCCATCTATATGTATAGTATTACCAACACATATTACAATAAGAAATGTGTTAAGGTGAAATAAATATTGATCTTTTAATAAAATAAATCTCATATAAATCTTCTCTCCTTAAGTTATAATATATGATATTGTAGATATTCTTCGGATAAAAATCAGAATATGGTTCTTATGGGAGGTTTAAAAAAGCATATACCGCTTACAAAAATTGCTTTTTTAGTTTATGCTCTTCAAAGATTGAAAATTGATATTTTATAAATAAAAATAATTTGTAAATAAAAATAAATATTTCAATTTCTAAAGATCATGAAATCAATCCATCCAACACAAAAAAAAAAAAAAAAAAAAACCTTTTTGTTTGGATGGGAATGAATGAAGAAATACAAAGTCTTCCCGTATCAAATTGAAAATGAATCAAATCAGATGAGATAATTAAATGTTATATATAAATTAGGATTAATTATGGTTATATCTTTGTAAACTTTATAATTGAAAAAAAGAAAGAAAGAAAGAAAGAAAGAAAGAGATACCTCAATTTTAAAATACTTAACACTTACATCCCTAACAAAAATGAGCTAATGTGGACTTCTTAAATCCAAATTCTTTTAAGAAAGTGGTATAGAATGAAAGATCCAGCTTGTTACATCAGCAATCTACTAAAAAGCAAATAAGAAAAACAACTCGAGCAAGGTTACAAGTGCCAAGTTTTTCAAATACGGGGTGTCCGTATAATATTTAAATTTTATGGAGAATGTCTCCATAATTTGCCTCATAAATTATAAATATATCAATCGAGGTTTGCTATTTCATGTTTTATAATTATAACATTCTAATTGTGTGAGCAAGTGATATAATTATATTATTACTCTTTACCAATATAATTTTATTCACATGACAACTGTATAAAATGATTAGAAAAATTAGGTATTGTATACGACAACTGTAGCTCAGAAAATGGTAGTTTCTCTTTTCCCACTTATTTGCGGGACGACAAATTTTTGCTCCCACTCTTTCTCGTCATTTCCTTCGGCGGTCTCTTTCTAACACGGCTATGAACGAGAATAACCAGACTCACTGCATTTGTTAGGCCATCTCTGGCAATGAATTCTCGTGGCTATTGAGAATGAATCGAATCGGATGGATTGATTTTTAAATTTTTTTTCGATTCATCCTTGGAATTGAATAGAATGATTCATTATTTTAATTATAAAAAAATTCTTATGATTAAAATAATATTTATATTATTGAAATCTTTATAATCTAATAATATAAATATAAATGAATTAGATTTGAATCTCGCTTTTCCATTGTAATCATAAGCGAAAAGTAACATTAATATTTAAACTTAATTTAAACTTGACTAACATTTAAATTTTAATCTAGTTTACTTAGGTTTACAGTCAATGAAATTAGATTTTATAAAGTTCGAGCTCAAATGAATAAGATATTTAAGTATGCTCTAGTCAAGTTTAACATGACAACTTTCAAATTAAACCCGAATAAATATTGAGTTTAATTTGATTAGATTACAAACAGTATTTAACTTATTTGCATGGACAAACAAACCATGCAATTTTAAAGTAGGCTTTGTAACTCATAAAAAAGTATTTTAATAAACATCATTTAACATTTTCCATTCTTTATTGATTAATTTCCTTTTATTTTGGACAAATTACATGAACTTCCTCTAAAAACTTATAGAATTGCATTGATCCCTAACTTTTTGAAAAGTTAGCCTTTGCACCCTTGAAACAAATGCGGAACCTACTTTTTTATAAATTGGCTGCTTATATATCTTCTTTTGCTGACATGGATAATTAATTTAATATATTTTTGGGGGCAAAGAAAGTTAAGGCTCTAGGTGGGTGTTTAATTGGCTATGGGTTATTATATATACGCATGGCTATATGGTGGAGGGCTGTCAACAACTATCCATCAATGATGCTCTTGACTCCGTTGAGTTTGTGCTTTAAAAAGCGTAGACATTTCATTAACATTAGCTTAAATACGCTATTTATCATTTAATATTTCACCTTTATTTTACAAACGAAAATTAGTAATGGAATAAAGTTTTGAATTTTTTTAGTTCATTTTTAGCATTAGTTAATTAATATATTAAATTACTTATCCATGTTAGGAAGAGGAGATACACAAGTTAAAAAAGTTAAGGTATATGCAATTTTAAAAATATTTTGAGAAGGTTCGTATAATTTACCTTCTTCTTTTTCCTATTCTTCTATCCATATGTGTCACGTGGCTACATTCCTCTAAATCCACTCGAATGTAAAATAAGAGCTAAATAAGATTCAATCACTCTCTCTCTAAATTAGGTAAAGTACCTAGATTCATTAAGCCAAAGCCTAACACTGTGTTTGGCAATTTCTGTTACAAAAGAAACATACAGAAATAAACAAAAGGATAAAGAAATAAGTGAAAATGAAATGAAATGTGATTTTAATTCTATTTTTATAAATATACGAAGGAAATGACACGAAATGTTTCCATTTCTCTTATTTGATTTGTCTTAAAAGATTAAATGGATGAAAATTAAGTTAGTATAAGACAAAATTGCTCCAATTTTTAATTTAATAAATCTTGTTGTAAAGGACAATCTTATAACTATCCCTCATTTCTGCCGATCTCCACCCATTTATCTCCAAAATTAAAGAGAAAGATGTAGATTTCAAAATATAAATATTTCCAATCGTTTCCATTCTTTTTCATCCATTTCCACCTCTTACTCAAGTTACTCAAGTGCTAAACGTACGATAAATCAGCCTTAGACTTTTAATGGAACAAAATTAAGATCTTTCTAGTTTTACGGGCCCAAATTTCGTTTAGGAGTGATGGCTCTGAATTGTTATTGTCAGCTTCAATTATGATTGTGTTAGAAGGAAACCCCCAAAAGTGCATTATCAATAGGTTTTGGAAAGTGGGGCCCAATATGGGGAAAAGAAGCCCAAATTCAAAAGCAAGATTAGCTCAACTAATTCCAAGCCCAAGCTTGTATTTTCTAATTCAAAGTTCTGAACAGTAAACCTTAAGATTTACGTTTTATCCATTCCAAATTGTATGTTTGTTTAAATCAAAGACAAGTAAAATAGACAAAATATTTATCCACATATACCTTAAGATTTCATATGACCTTTTCGGAAGCAATTCTCCTTTCATTTGTTTTTCCCCCTCCCTATGGCTTATCCATTTTTACCCTATGTTATGTGCCTATGCTATACATATCTAAAGTATGGATTCATCACTAATATCCATTCTAAAACTACTTTGTTAAATATAACTAGGTCTCCCTCTAAACCCTTCAAATGTAACTTCACTTCTCTAAACTTTTAAAATATGAAAATAGCATTGTTTCCCAAAACCATTGCTAAAAGAACCATGTCAGTGATGATTCTAAGGTTTAAGTAATAGTTAGGGGTTATATACATGTTTGCAAAAGTTATAAGAAATGAAATCACGCTTTAAAGATTTTAAGAGTCTATTTGCATTGACTAATTATATAGCAATGTATTTGCAATTAAGGAAAAAGTACACAAATCTCAATACTTACCTTTTTTATTTCTTGTTTAAGCTCATAATTTTTTTTTATTTTAGTTCTTAGTATTTATAAACTTTTACGAAGATAAACCTAAGAGCGAGTAGATAACTCTGTCATATAACATATCGACTTGTACTCTACCTGATTGGTTAGTTTTGAGTAAATATTGAGGATCACAAGATATTTTTCAAGTAATAATTTTCCATAATTTGATCTCACAAGATAGGGTATTGGTATGATGTCGTCATAATTTCTACCTACCTAAGAAATTATATTTTAAGGTATGTAGGTATAAGTTGGAAAATATTTATTGTCCACCCTGTAAAATTTGTTTAAAAATACAATATATATTAACATATGAAAAATAACCTTATATTTTTTCAATCTTGCAAAAGGATAAAAGTTATATATATTATATTTATATTAATAATTTACAATCCAAGCTCAATATAAACCCTAAATTTAGAACTCTTTTAAGTGATATTTTAACTTTATTAATAATAATTTCCATTCTCATTTGTTGTAGGTTTCATAAATTTATTTAATATCACATAATGAAATAATAAAGACAGAAAATGTTACTTTTTTGATATCACAAATTTTGTTACAAGTTTTATTGGTTTCACTCTAATTTCCTTAGGTTTTTTATATGGAATAACTTATAATATCACATATGAGTTACTTTTTTTAATAACACATAAACTTGGAAAGATAAAAAAAAAAAAAAAAACAAACATTTATGGTTTTATGAGGTACCATTTTGGCTTATAAGCTATAAGGTAAATATTTTAGAGTGGTTATAGAATATTACACTGTAAATTCCAATTTCACATTGTAGGTTATAGAGAACTTATACCTTGTAGGGTAAAGTACATATAGAACATTATAACCTACACATTCAGTACCAACTCACTTTTAATTCAATCTCTATCAACTTTACTAAATTGTTTGCTCATCCTTAATATATGTCAAATTCTAATTGATGCAAAGAAGAAGTAGTAGGTGGTGAGCCACTATCCTTAATAGGTTGTAACGCAATTAAACAAAAAATGGCATTCCAATTCAGTTAAGCCCTAAAGTTTGTTTATCTTTTTTCAACCTTTTACACTTTAATCTTACCTTTTATGATTTTTATAATATTGTTATATCATACAATTGAATATATTTTATCAAATTAATTATCAGTATCAATAAAAAATTAACTTGTGTTAGCATTAGACAAAAAATTAAATGGAATTGATGGAAGTCAATGATTATAAAAATTTGAAAACATTAAAGATTCACATAGAAAAAAAAAATAAAAAGAAAGAAGAAGATAAACATTAAGGAATGGATATATATTTTTCTTTACAATTATCATTTATCCTCTTTTATGAACAAGCGAAAGTAACAAGGGAAAAAAAGGCCCATAAGAGACTATAAAGGACACTTATCAATCAGTTCTTTTCTTCTAGTAAGAATCAAAGAATAAAATAAAAACTAGATTGAGAGAGAGAGAGAATTGTTACCGGTAAGAATGGTGTCTAAACATATGATTAATGTCCAAGAGCCTGAAAGTAGTGGTTTATAGTCTAAAAAACTATAATTCATTACAGTAAAGCCGACCGGCCCCTTTATTTGGGGTCATTTTTTTCATCAGTTTGATATCAACTTGCCATGATAGGACCTTCCCCATCCCAAGTGGACCCAAGACTACCAAACTTTTGCTCAGCCCAGGTAAGCTCCACCAACTCAATGAAATTGTAGTTCCTAAGTAATGTCCATATCGATGTCTCTCCAATCCTATGTTACCAAGTCTAACTGATAAAAAAAAAAAAAATGATATACATTACAGAATTTTCATACGTGACACTCTATGATTAGATGAGATGTGGGTATGGACATCAGTTGGTCACATGGAAATTACTCCAACACTTTCCCACTTTATCATGCTTTTCATTTTAACATGATGATTACATTAATTTTCTTAATACAATCATATTGTTCTGATCATTCAAAGTATATTGTTACTTTCCTCTCGTCATCTTCCTTCTTTTTCCCTTCTCCCACACTCAATACCAACTAACACCAGCAAACAACAGTTTTCCACACACACACACACACATATATATATCCATTCATACTCTCTCCTTGCACTTGAAGAAAAGAAAAGGCTCTAAACTAATCATTTTGAAATGGAAATTTTTGCAGCAAATGGTTGGTGATAGGCCTGTAGGTAGTTAGATGGCATTCTTCTTTAGGCATCTAGACTTGATTAATCCTACCTAGGCCATGTATTTTTAGAATGTCCCAAACCTCGGTATTTCTATGAGTAGTACCAGGTAATCCATTTTCTTGAAGATCAGTAGTTCTACATATTTATAGATAGGTATCAGGAACACAAAGTATTAACAAGACAAAGAAGGGGAAGTGTCTAAAAATGAGTACTGCAAGATTCATCAAGTGCGTAACAGTAGGAGATGGCGCAGTGGGAAAGACATGCATGCTAATTTCCTACACGAGCAACACTTTCCCAACGGTACAACTTTAGAACTACATTAACTAATTCGCACAAGGCTGCAACCACTGCTGTTGTGAATTGTTTCGTTATTAAGCTTCTGTTTCTCATTCTTGATAGGATTATGTACCGACGGTGTTTGATAACTTCAGTGCTAATGTAGTGGTGGATGGAAGTACAGTAAATCTTGGTTTGTGGGATACAGCAGGTATGTACACAGCAACTGCACAACACCAACTTGGTTCTCTGCAAAAGTTCTGTTCAGATCCTTCATTTCCATACAAAACACAGTAAAATCATTCTACAATGACAATGTAAAACTCATCTACCACAGTTTTACCTACTTCCATATGGAAATACTTTGATAAATTATACGAAATATCATCTAAAGTCGAGCCTCGATTCTTAGAGCGTATTTCACTCTTCTGCAACATTCATTGCATTGATATATTCTTCCCTATGCAACATATTGTGGATGAATACATGCTGTGTGTGTGTGCGCACGCAAGGCACGTATATAACATCAGAGATTTTAGCAAGCTTTTGCTTTGTTCAAATTTCAGGACAGGAAGATTATAACAGGCTAAGGCCTCTGAGTTACAGAGGAGCAGATGTATTCTTGTTGGCCTTCTCTCTTATCAGCAAAGCTAGCTACGAGAACATCTCTAAAAAGGTATAATAGGTTTTCACCGCAACAACAATAACTATTAGTTTTCCCAGGTGATTGCTTCCTTTTCTTTATCTTTTTTTCCTGATAATGTTATTCCAGAATATAACATAGTTATTTATCTGATACATGACAGTGGATACCAGAGCTGAAACACTATGCTCCTAAAGTGCCTATTGTCCTTGTAGGAACAAAGCTTGGTATGACAGTACAGACAGAATTATATTCATCATATGAAAGCATATACATCACAATTATTCCTTTCTGAAGGACAGCCTTCATTAATAACTTTTTAAGTTTGGCAAATTGTGGATTGAAATACTTCCTCAACCTGATAATGAGCTCAGGTTTTAGTCTATCATAAACAGTATCTGTTGAAAAGAAATAATTGTGATGTATATGCTTTCAGCAAGTCGTAATTCTTCTTTATAAAATTATGTAATTCTACTGACCATATTACTCATAATTTCATGAATAACTTTTACAAAGTGCAGATCTACGAGAAGACAAACAGTTCTTGGTTAATCATCCAGGAATCACCTCAATAACCACTAGCCAGGCATGTTCTTGTTCAAAATAAATTGATTTCACAATAACTGAAACCTACATACCTTGTTGCCGTTCCATTAAACCTGGATGAGTCTGATGAACAGGGTGAAGAATTAAAGAAAATGATAGGTGCTACCACCTACATCGAGTGCAGCTCTAAAACTCAACAGGTAACAATAAAGCTAGTATATCTCATATGGCTGAAAATTATCAGAATACTCAGTTCAACTGAATATTTACAATAAAATCTTCACTAGGCTGCAGTTATCATACTTTCTAAGCTAGAATACTTTTGACTTCTGTCTGTGCCATAGCAGCTGCTGCTTTGTGGAAATAGCCAAAGGACTTCTGCTGTAAATTCTAATGTATCTTCAGAGGAAGTGGCTTCGGCATTAAAAGATAAATAACTCCATATGAAGGAATTACCTTTTACTTAACAATAAAGGTGTAGAATTGGGGCTTCTTGGCTAGGTTTAGAAACTTCCTTGCACAGAAAAAAGAAAAAACCAAAAAAACTTTTGTAAACAATCACATGCTGGATAGATATGACAGAGGATAAATTGATTTTTTTGCTTCTCCATTTTTCATAATCTTATATTTTGGCAATACTATCTGCAATGTCTAGGCTTAATTGCAGGAACATATGCTCAAAAATGATACCATCATCACAACCAACTTTAATGCTTTGGTGACTTTAGTTTTAGTGGATCTACTAAATTCAATAAAGGACAATTCAAACTGGCCTGGATAGGATATAGATAGCCATTTTGAAAAAGAACGGACTTCATATTGGCATGACTTCCAAGAAAAGAAAAATATATGAACTACAATTTCATTGTCATAAGGATAACACATATATCAACCACCCGTTGGTTTACCAACACCTAGCACTGTTACAAAGGTTCAATTGAAACTTATTCTTTTACCTCTCCTCTTCTATCTTTGCAGAATGTGAAGGCAGTCTTTGATGCAGCAATAAGGATAGCTCTGCGACCATCAAAATCAAAGAAAAAGCTCCGCAAAAGAAGGACATGCACATTCCTGTGAATTTGGAGTGATCAAATAACAATCCTTGCTTACAATAATACTGCAATATCACAAATGCTCCAAATTGTGCAATTTTCAACTCTAATTTTCATTACCTCCAATATGCAGTAGTTAATTATTTTGCTCAAGCAAAATAGACAAATAACATTTTCACTAAGGCTCTACTTTAAGAGATGGCTCTTAAGATCCATGCAGTATAGAAGTGTTAGCTTTCCTATTCTTATCTATACTTCCAGCAAAACTTAGAGACTTGAGAGCCATTTCAGGAAGACTCGTCAGAGTGAAGATGACCTCATCAATGATCATTCTTCAGCAGTATTAATATTTACTTTTTTCACCTGTCAAAGTTGATGATTGGCCATAATTGATCTTCATTCATTCCAAAAGAAAGATCTGTCAATACCAATATTTTTCCTCAAAAATCTGTGAATATTATATGAAGAAAAGACTTCTTAATTTAAAGCAAGACATGGCTTATTGACACATGCCTGAATGTGCCAAATTGTGTTTTTGCTTCTTAAGGTTTATAGATAGAAAAATTGGTATTTTTATGTGTTTATGGATAATAGAAGATTAGAGGTACGGACAAAATTGATTATTTGATGCAACTTGCGAATAACGAAATCGAACTGACTTATAATTAAACCAAAGAACAATATTATGCATGATTTATGAAACTTTCATGTGTTAAAAGAATCAATCTGACACACACACTGATTTTATAGACAGAGTTGCTAATTTAAAGATAGATTGATAAGAATGTAATTTGACTACAAAAAAATCTTTCAATACTCAATAATTTTTTGGCACAATGCCAAAGACAAATAAAAGCGGTAAACTAATAACTAAATGTTGAATTACCACTAATGAACTAAAGCTACCTATTTGTAGGCTCATAACTAAAGCCTAGGAAACCTTATTGTAAAAGAAGCTAATTAAATAAAAGTAGCATTAAAATTAAACAATTCAAAGAAACTAAATAAGCTAGATAAAACAAAGATGAATAACATAAAACATAAAAGAAATGACTAAGCCCAAAGCAACATGAAAAGCAAGGTCGAAATCAGTCTTGGACATCATGATCACTGAAGCGGTTGGTGGGATGAACAATCGGTGCCACCCAATCAACCCTGCTTGGCTCGTCTCCTAGTTGGCCTTCCCTTGGTCAGCTTTGCCTTATTTGACCCCTTCAACTTCCACATGCTTGAATCTACTTTTGAACTTGGCTTGGATCTTTATGGTTATCTCATACCCTCGGTCTTGCTCCTTGATTCATATTCTCATTGATGCAACAGCTCACAAGGTGAGGCAAATGTTCTTATAAGGAATAACTATGTAGAATCTCCAAAGGAAAAACAAGCTTCTCCTATTAGAGCAGTTTTTTTTTTTTAATAATAGGAATCTTTTCTTCAAAAATAAAAAAATGGAACAATAGCTTCCAAAATGGACTATTTGATGTGTGATAGCTTAAACTTATCAGGACATACACAATAGAACTGTGACCACCTTTGCCACTAACTTACAAGTCAGATACAAAGTCCTTAAATTTCTAAGATATGCTATGACATTGGCATATGACGTGGCAATTCAGAAGATAAAGAAGTAGATACAACAATCTCAGCCAGTTCTAAAATGCATGAAATTTTCATTAAAGTAATGTTTTTGGACTCACAGATTGAGGAGTAGCTGCATGAAATGCTAACTTTGATCTGTTAAACCTGCAAATTTTGAAAGTTTTAAGAATTGCAAACACAATTTGCATGTGATTGTGAGAGATGAGTGAGAGAGAATGAAAAAGAAAAGAGGATTACCAAAGCATCTTGCATCAAGTGCTTTTCTCTTTGATGTTTGTGAATGCTTGCCGTTTGATCTCTGTTGTCACTATTGCTAATCAAAATAGCATGACTTTATCAGGAAAGGAAAAAATATATATATATGTGCACACACACAAAAGATGGCTTATGTGAAGGATTGAATTCAGACATGTCATTTTAACTTTCCAGGCTACCAGGAGCAAGAGAATTCAATTGAATAGCACCCAACAAGATCAGATTCAGAATAACCAGGAGGGAGAGAACAGGCTTAAGCTTCTTCGTGAATCGGATATAGGATGCCCAATAAGCTTTTTGATACCCTATAGAGACCTCGAATTTGGCAGCCCATCCTATAAAAATGTGATCAAGGGAAACATCAGTAGAAGAAAGCTTCTCCACTAAAAGCCACGAGGGCGATACAATGTACTAGTTGTGTAGTTTGTTCAACTACCTTCTAATAAATTTCATGCTCTTAAGATTCGCATGGCTCCAATGATTCCAAAATGTATAAAGAAAGGAATTTAACCTGAACTGTAGTTGTTGAATTGTCCATCTTAATGAAAGCACTTTATAAATTTCAGGAGTTACAATCATCTGCTAAACAGTCCTGGTGGCAGTTTTCCTCTCTTGTGCCATGTCAAGATGGATCCTGCTATCTCAAATCAATGACTTATCATAATCTTGATTTTTCATGATGCAAAACACAAGAATCGGGGAAGAGTCTCATTTGGCTTGGGCAACTAGTTGATCCACTGCACCTTTTTGTCTCTTGCAACACTCAAGAAAACTACGCCATATGAGAGAATTTGGCAGAAAAGGCATGCTTGTAATAATTTTCTCTGCCTCCTTAAGATAGCCATGTCGAGCCAATAAATCTACAACAGAGTGATAATGATCCATTTCGGGTTCAATTCCATATTGAGTTTTCATAAGCTGAAACAGCTTCAATCCTTCTGTGACTAACCCACTATGCCTGCAAGCTGTAAGCACTGCATTAATAGCAATACCATCAGGCTTCAAACTGTGTGACTCCATTTCTTTGAACCTATCTAATGCCTCACTAGCATAACCGTTCACTGCAAAAGCCGAAATCAATATTGTCCATGTAATAATGTTTCTATCACTTGTCTCATCAAATATTTTAGCAGTGCTTTCAATGTTTCCACATTTACTATACATGCCCATTAAAACATTGCAGACAAATGTATCGTACTGGCTGAAATTAGTCTTTATAAGCAGACCATGAAGAGAGCTACCCAAAGCCAGGTTGCAAAGTCTACTACACACAGAAATAAGACTCACAAAGGTGTATTTGTCTGGTCTTATTCCAATCATATGCATATATTTAAAAAGTTCAAACACTTCGACATAATTACCACTGCGAGCACAAGCAGCAATCACAATATTCCATGATACACGATCCGGATCTTCAAGTGCAGAAAGCAGCTTCAGGGTTTCATGGTATTTGCCAATCCTACTATAGATACCAGCAACAACATTAGTACAAACAACATTAAGTTCTTCATCTGATTCCATGAAAAAGCTCATGGCATGGGAAATTAGACCATTTCTTGCAAACGATGTCATTAAGGAGCTTGAGACATATGTGTTGTTCTCATAGCCATCTTTTATAACCATACAATGAAGCTGCTGCAGCTCCAAAACTGGAGACACTCTAAGGACAGCCGAAAAAGTGAACTCATTAGGTCGGTAACCCAACTGAATCATCGTCCTCAATAGCAAGATACAGGTAGGAGAATCGTAACCTGCATAACCTGATATAAGAGCATTCCAAGAAACCACGTTTTTCTCCAATATATCATGAAAACAGCGATTAGCTTCTCCCAGTAGTCTAAATTTAACATAAAAGTCCACCAACGAACTGCCAACAAAAACATCAGATGAAAAGGCGTTTTTTATTACTTTACAATGTACAATATTCCCATAAGTTGGGATTGGCAAGTTTAAACAAGTCTTGAGAACATTTAAAAACGTGATCTGGTTAGGCAAGACTCGATCCATGCACATTCTGAGAAAAAGGTCCAATGCTAATTCTGGTTTCTCATTTTCTGCCAGAACTCCAATTGTTATATTCCAAGAGAAAACATCCCGGACATGCAATTCATCAAACAATTTAACCACTTGAAGCATGCTCGAGCACTTTGCATACATGTTTAATAGAGAATTAACAGCAGAAGCATAGCCTTCATGCCCACTTTTTACTAGCAAACTGTGTACCTGTTCTCCCCGTTTTAAGTCCTGTTCAGATTCACATCCTGACAAAACACCTAGAAACGAACACTCCGACAAACCGACATTCTCCCTCATGAGATCACGAAACAAACACAAACACTCCCAGGTAAATCCATGACTCCCCATCAAATTCATCAGAGAGTTCCAAGTAACTAAACTTTTCCTTGGCATATAATCAAAAACTCCCAAAGCTTCATCCAAACGACCACATCTCCCATACAAATTTAACAACGCGGTACTAACAAAAGGGTCTGCACAAAACAAACCATTCTTGAAAGCCACACCATGTAACTGATGACCGCACTCAACACCAATTGACACACAAGACATCAACCCAGCAAACGTGTGCTCCGTGGGTCTAACCCCGCAACCCCTCATCACTCTGAAAAGGTCTAAAGCTTCTACTATATACCCAAGCTTACTATATCCACAAATAACAGTGTTATAAGATATTACATCTCTTTCGACCATATTATCGAACAACTTCCGTGCACCAAATAAGTCACCGATAGTAATATAGAGAGACATGACGTTGTTATAAAAATATATGGGTTTGTTCGTAAATGAAGTCGTTGTAATGGTAAGGCCATGAAGAAGTTTTGTTGTGGTGAAAGATTTGGCCTTTGCACATATTTCGATAAGGTTTAGAAGACGGTGTTGAGGGTTGAAGGAAGAAACCATTGGAGCTCATTTAGGAGGGAAAATTGAGGGTTTGAACAACTGAAAAACCGTCTGATTAGTGTACGGCAAGTGCCTTATTAAGACAATATGATTTTTTTTTTCAAGTATACTGATATTTTTTTTCCTAATTATGCTACTAACTTATAACAATTTTAGCTTTTCTAAGATACACGTTTTTTTATTAACAATAAAAATATTGTTGCAAATCTAGTACAATATATAGTTTTGAAAACTTTTATTTTTTTTATTTGTTTATTAAGTTATTATTGAATTTTCATAATTGCATTTATCTTAAAAGTAATTTTGGTATACTTGAAATTTGATAACTTCTATTACATAATAAATATTATTAGGGATAATGAATATTATTGATATGGTTTTTGGTAAAGTTCATAGTGACAAACCTACAAAAAGTCTTCTTTAACGTAACCAGTAAGGACCCTTCGATACTCAAGTTAGTAAGGAGAATATTAGAACTTGGGAGAATATATAGGAGAATTAATTCAAAAAGAGTTCCAAAAAATCCCCTTACCTGCCTTGCTTCCTATTTAAAGATAAGGGAATTCACCATTCAACCATGTGACAAGAATAGATTGATGGAGATAAAATCTAAGGAGGTAACGCTATTAGTACAAGAAAAGATTTATACCTTTCTAACTATTGGTAGAAGTTTAGGAATGAGTCTATCACATTGGTATAGGCGGCCGCCATAACTTAGTGGCTAGACCTTTGGGCCATGCGTTAGAATGTCATTTGACATTTAATGAGAAGAGAAAAAGAGACAAAGAGGACGATAGGTCCGACTATGTCAAACAGCACACCCTCTAAAGGCGAACTCCTTCCTAGTGGTTGGAAGGTAAAACTTTAGATCTTTAAAAGGGGAGGCTCGAGTACTCGAAGCTTGATATGGGAGTGCTCAAGACCTTAGCTTTTCTTGAGGGTTGTGTAAGTTCTTTGGCCGTCTACGTCTTGAAGACAGCTTAGGAGATAGTAGGTGTTTGGAGCCAGTTGGAGTCTTTGTCTACGACGCAAGCTTAGGGGGTAGTATTGGTGTGCATATCCAGCAAAGGCGAGGAGACTCCTAAGTGGGCCAATTGAGCTTAGTAATAGGCTTCAACTTTTGGAACCCTAGGTTGAAAGGTGACCATTAATAGCCATGAAATGATATTAACGATCATGAAATTTGTTAAAAAATCAAAAGAGGAGCCCTAATTCAAATATGCATACATCTATTAGTGATTGTGAGAAATTATGAAGATTTGGATATTTTCCATTAAAAAGGACTTTTTAAGCATAGTGATAAGAAAGAAAAAAAAAATGAGTTATTTCTTTTTTATACAAGCAAATTAAGTGAATAAATCGATCTAGTCCGTCCTATATTTATCCACTTAATATAACTCATCCCACATTAAATTAATAAGTTAAGCTGATTAACCTACCATCCTATAATATTTGATCTGTTTACACAATTTAGTAGATTAAGCGAGCCAACTTATAAGCCAACTAACTAACCTGCTTCTTTTATTATATTTGTTACACTTACTTTACTAAATGCAAATTGTATCAACTAATAAAATAAATAAATAATTGACCACCCTAAAACATAAGTCAGAGTAAGTAATATAATGACGAATTATGGATAATTTTTTTACCATAAATCGTTCTTCACCGACGCTAGATGGAATTGGAAGAACATTGAGGTTCCACCTCAAGGACAAATTATTGTCTAGAGGAAAGGATTTATACGGAATCGCCATTGAATAATTATAAAAGTAGTTATTTTCCTAGTGATAGAATTGGCCTTAAAAAGTCGTGATAGAAACCTGCCGTTTTTAAAAGGAATAAGGATGTAAACAAGGTCCAGTCACATGGTAGATGAGCATTTCGCAAATTAAATTGATGAAAATTTTGAACTAAAAAAATTGATCAAAATAGTATTAATTGACCCAAACAAGCTGTAGCAAGCAATAAGAGATGGACTCATGAAAAAGGAAAAAGGAAGAAAGTCAACTCCCTATTCGAAAAACAACAACAATACTTTCGATTGAATGAAACCTTGTAAAAGTTCCAAAAGATATATATATTTTTTAATTATGTTTATCATATTTATTTATAACTTTTCTTTTTCTTTTGTAATTTTTTAATTGTTGCAAGCTAAATGAGTTATAAGTTCCACAATATATTGTTTGTTTTAACCTGCAGTCAAGCAGGGCAAATTAAAAAAACTCACATTTAAGTGCATCGAAATTTTTAAACTCAACTTATATTTTCTTTTCTTTTTTCTTTTTAACGGATTAAAGGAATCAACTTACACATCCCTCGCTGCTTACACAGTATTTCTCTAATTATTAGAGTCAAAGACAAATAGTATATTAACTTTTATAGTTATGATACAGTTTTTGGCACAATCATGACCTTTTTATATTTTCAATTTTGTTTTATTAGTATGGTGCTTATATTTAGAGATAATCTTTTTTTATTACTGTATTGGATCATGTCTAACTCTACTCTCAATTGAAAGATTGATTAAAAAAAAAAAAAAAAATCTGATGCGTTGCAGATTGTTGTGAATGATTATATGCAATCAATTTTTAAGAAGATGCGAAACACATTCAAGGCATTCAGATATATCCTCTTTGGTCTTATGTTTGATAAATGGCGTATTTGTAAGATGCACTTATACCATATAAGCTTCTACTAAATACCCAAGCTTACTATATCAACAAATAACAGTGTTATAAGATATTACATCTCTTTCGACCATGTTATCGAACAACTTCCGTGCACTAAATAAGTCGCCGATAATAACATAGAGAGACATGACTTTGTTATAAAAATATATGGGTTTGTTCGTAAATGAAGCTGTTGTAATGGTAAGGCCATGAAGAAATTTTGTTATGGTGAAAGAATTGGCCTTTGCGCATATTTCGATAAGGTTTAGAAGACGGTGTTGAGGGTTGAAGGAAGAAACCATTGGAGCTCATTTAGGAAGGAAAATAGCGGGTTTGAACAACTGAAAAACCGTGTGATTAGTGTACGGCAAGTGCCCCGTTGATACAATGAATTTTTTTTTTTTCCTAATTATGCTTTTTTAGAAACACTCTCCGCACTACTAATCTATAATGATTTTAGCTTTTCTAAGATATACTTTATTTTTTTTATTAGCAATAAAAATCTTATTGCAAATCTAGTACAATATATAGTTTTGAAAACTTCTATTATTTTTTATTTATTTATTAAGTTATTATTGAATTTTTCTAATCGCATTTATCTTCAAAGTAATTCTGGTAACTTGAAATCTGATAGCTTCTATTACATAATAAATATTATTAGTGATAATGAATATCAATGATATGATTTTTAATAAAAAATTTTATAGTCCGATAATTGTTAGTGGTAGCAAACTTGTAAAATGCCCTTTTTAGTATAGCCAGTAAAGACCCTCTGATGCTCAGATTAGTAAGAAGGGTAGTAGGAATTAAGAGAGTATGTAGGAGAATTAATTAAGAAGAGTTCCAAAAGATCCCCTTTGATACTTGGTACCTTGCTTTATATTTATAGGTAAGGGAATTCACTAGTTCAACCACGTGAAAAAAGGGAATTGACTAGGACGAAATCCAAAGAGATTGTGCTATTGATAAAAATTATACATGTTCAAGGTATTCAGATAAATCCTCTTTGGTCTTATGTTTGATAAATTGCGTATCTATAAGATGCACTTAGACGTAGGCTTAGCATTTATTTCATTTTGTGAAATAATAAGTGTTAAGTTTTTAACGTCAAATTTTAGGATTACGCTTATTATTTTGATATCTATTGTTATAATTTACTCATTGTTCGCATAATTTTGTTCGTAGTGTAATTCTAGGGTTTCATATCATAATCTTTAGTGTTTCATTCCATTTGGGAAATAAATTTTCAATATAGAAATGTGATATATTATTTCATTCAATATTCACGATTATGTTTATTTTTTGAGTTTGTAAATTTTGGGGGTTGACAATAATAAACTACCAGTTGAATGAAAGATAAATATTGAAGTTCACATTGAAAATTTATTAGAAAATTTGTTAATACACCTCCTTATATATGTTTTATGAGCATTTAGGCTTTAACTTCACGAAATCTTTAAAAATATATATATTTTTATACCCAAATTTAATATTTTACCCTTAAATAAAATACTTTATTAAAACACTTTCTTATTGTCTTTTATAGGGCAAGATAATTATATAGGAAATGAAAAAGCATTATGTCAATCCAAAATAAAAGCTCTAAGTGCACGTAAAGGAAACATAAGGGAATGTATTTGTAATTCACTCTACTTACTATCATGATAGTATGTAATGGATGAATACATATTAGCAAAACAAATTGAGGATGAAAAAAAAAAATTTTTTTATTATTATAATAAAAAAACTTTTCATTATCAACATATGAAAACTCTACATAGCTTCTCATAAATCAAGAGAAAATTTAGGGAAAAAAAACTTTTCATTATTATAATAAGGTGAAATATACATACTCAACCAAAGGAGATTGGTAAAATATATTATAATTATAATAAAGTTTACTTTCTATTGTATTTACCATCAATTGTATTTATTAAGTATTGTCAAACTTGGGTTTGAACTGAATACTAACTATTATCTTAAGGTATTTACTGGTAGAGCTTGGGTTTTGCACATTGGATAAGTCTGCAAAAGAGAACACTGTGATGGCACATTAAGGTGTTATCCGATGTGGCTACTTCAATACTTAAATTGGTTACGTGTTTTGAAGAGTAGGGAATACTTGAGAGTAATAGATAAGCTTAAGTATGAAAAGTATCAAGTGGTTTATCGTTAAGTAATGACTTGATATTTATAATAGAGTGGCACCAACAATTGGAGGTTGCTTAGTGGGTAAAGCTTCTTCTGCAAGTGTTAGAGAATAAGCTTGTAGTATCCAACATGTCATACATATGCTGGAGGTGATTGTTAACTCGATCTCATCTTTATCTAATGTCTTTTAGTCATTAAATAGCCTCTTGGGCCTAGTTAACCTAGGGCTTGAGCCCAAGGCAACTGGTCCTAATCTACAAGGCACGTCGGATTTGGACAAGCTTGAAGGGCCCGTGTCTAATGAGCCACATCAACACTTGCCTCCCTACAGTCTTATTACTAAGTGGAGGCAAAGAGAAGGGATATATAGGCCGCTTAAGCGTGTAGTTAATCTAACTCAAAGGAGCTCGAGCTGGCATTATCGGGAAGACGTGGCAAGGATAGAGGTTCAGCCAGGCAGAAGGCTATAGTAACGATGTCCAAGGTAGTGAACAGCCAAGGTGTCAGCAATTGTTCTGAAGCAAAGTGCTGATGACTCAAACAGAACAGAGCTTTGACTGTAGTGTTGAAGCAGGATGCCTTTGCATCCAACTAGGTGGTTGATCCTAAGGTGAGGAGTTTTAAGCCTTAGGTAAGCTACTCAAGGCGTTAGGCAAGCCTAGCAACTACACCTGTCATCAATTAAGCAGCCGTGATTACTTGACATGGAACGCTGTGCTTCTAGGATGTTGACTAAGTGGAAGTTAGAAGGACCTTGAGGAAACTTATTATGGAATAAAATTTTCAAATTTTGGCCCCATCATACCTATTTTCAATACATTTAATGTGATGTGAGAGGTATCACGGTATACGGCTGCATGCATTTTTCTTTTTAAAGGTGACCGTTCGATCAAACCTAACTCCACGTGTCTTTCCTACAGCATTCTAAAGGATTTGTGCTTATACTAATCCTTATAACTACCTATGTGGTTTTTCAAGCACTTAGCCTATAAATAGCATAATTACAACGAGAGATTACTTTTCTATAATTTCTCCCGTTCTAAAGCTGCAATATTCTCTCTTTTGCATTGAACTTTTTCTGAAAACTTTTCAAACTTTATTCTTCATCACCCTTCATAACCATGTTAGGTAACATAGGTGAGATGAGGTTAGATTCATCACTGTATAACATGTTTAACATCGAGTCTATAAGGAGTGATCCCCCTCAGCAGGAGAAGACGAAGCCCTATCACTAGCACATCTTAACGAGTCCATTAGGATAGCAATGGAGGCATTGGATAAGGCAAGGCTCATCAAAGCCATCCTTAGGGACATGCATGCATACACCTCCCTACCCCCTTCTAAGGATTTATTTGAGGCGCTTGAGACAGGCAAGAGCCTTAATAGTAAGGTAAGTAAGAGTAAATATTTTGCACCCGATTAGATCCTGAATAACTTCATTGTTGAGTCGATCCCTAGTGGCAAATACAGTTACCGAACAGGGACAAGCGAGTGACCCTGCTATCAAGGAGGCACTTTATGGTGTTTCAAAAGTGCCTAGAGTTTAGGCAGTGTCTCCCTCCTAATAGCTTTGAGAAAGAGCTCTTCAACTTCCACCAGTATAGTTAGACAGAGGTCCCACCCAATGGTAAAGGGTGTTAGAGGGTATTGAAGGCTTTCTAAGTACTCTATGAGTACCTAATGATGAGCGCTACTCTCGAGCTTTTCAACCACTTTTATATATGGAAAAGTGTTGAGGGGGGAGGTGGTGGAGGTGGGTGGGGTTAGTGGTGGTGGTAGAGGAGTGGCACCATACCTCTAACCCCATCTAAGAAAGAAACTATTATGTAGCCTTATAGATTCAATAAAGGGCTAGTAAGACGATTATGTTGTGATCAAGCTACTCAAGAAGGCAAATTTTTGGACGCGATAGAGCTGGTTCTAACCAGGGATCAGAAGGGGCTTAGCCCTAGTGATGCAAAGGCTACATAAGAGATTCAAGCCTTCATGGCCCTTAGACATAACCTGAAGATAAATGCTATGGAGACTGTAAGAGATGCTTTCAATATCTAATCTCCAAGCTTTTCTCTAACATGAAGAAAGCTGTAGTAAAGTAGGCCGAAGGTACAAGTTTGTTCTTTTTTGCGAACGCCTTCCTCTAATGTACTAGTGTAGAGATGCTTTGTTCGACGTCTCTTTTTATGAAATGAGAGATCTTCTTTGTCTATGCCTGTTACGGCAAAGTTGGTGAACGGTAGTGGTTTTGTCTTTTGTTTTTACTTTGCATTTCTTTTCCCTTACTCCTTCGATTTTTCTTTTTTTTTGTAGGCAAAAATTTGGTTGCAATGGTTCCCTGTCCCTCTATAGATGAGCTAATGAGTTGTTGGCAAGCCAAGTCTATGGCTTATTGTAAAGTTGTGTAGTCGAAGTCAAGAGCTAAGGAAACCAGCAGGGTTTAGCCAGAGACTATTCTTTAAAGGATTCCTATCAGCTTCGGGCAAAGCCACTGCCTGCAGAGCCGATAGGCATGGCTCTTCCTTCTCTTGCCTTCGTCTCCACTATCGAGCCCATTATCTTAGGGGATAAGCCTACCGTTATTGAGGAACTAAAGATACAATGATAGGAATCAACCTCTTGGACCAATTATCCATAGCCAGGCTAGAGAACTCCAAGAACTCATTCAAAAGATAGTAGCTCAAAGTCATATCCGAGACAAAGATTTTTATCCCGACTTGATTTCTTACTGACCTGACTGCCGAACCCTCACTTGTGTTAGACCTACTCCTACCCAACAACTATGCTCTATTCTAGAAATGGCCCAAGCCGAGCTAAGCTCCCGAGTTGACCATAGATATCAGACTCCAACTTAATCTAACTTCTCTGCAGAACTAATTAAACTTCGACCTGATCCAAATCAGGTTGACCCTTAACTACAAATTCTTTGTCTTGCTTTAGCCTATGTGTACCATATTTCTAACATCCAGCTACCATACGACACATGTCTTCTAGCGAAACATTTCAAAAGGATTCTTTACTTTCCCGTACTGAATATTCCTTATCTCTTTTACCCCTTTTAGTATGTTGTATGTAACCTAATTGTAAGAATGCCCTTTTTTTCTTTTCATACATATAAAGTAGCCCTAATGAATAGGTATATAAACCCCCACTTGTTTGTATGCAGAGAACGATGATCCATCTTAGATTATTATTTAAGTTTGCAACCTTAGTGTTCTCACTATCCTTTAACTCTTATCTATTCCCTTTAGTAAAGAGTAGTGGCGAGTGATCCTTTAATTTAAACTTGTGTGTCATATCCGACAGATTGTAAGCCAAGTAGGATCAATTATCCATTTGGTAACTACCCAGACTTTGCTAGCTTTTCTTTTGTCCCTTTTGAGGTTTGCTTCCTTGTGGTGCTTCTCCGTATACGCAACCCTTAGAAACGCATCAGCTTCGTCGATATCAGAGTACGGTTCTAAGAGAGAGTAAGTGAAGTTACAGTGAAGTTTGGGATCACCTTACTGTTAATGGCTAATGTGTTCCTTCTGTAGCTACTGCAATATGTTTATGTGTAAGTATAGTTTCATTATTACTTTATTTTTCATTACGAAAACAGAGCAAGTTCGTTACTGTTCTATTCAAGTGATTATTAGGTATTAAAGTTATTAATGAGTTATTAATCTATCCGAGAAGTATTTCACCATGTTAGATTCAAGTGTTTAAAGTATTATTGCTGATCAGAGTGGTGGTGTGTTTGAGCTTAAAACCCAAGGTTTAGGACGATCGGCTAAGGGATCCGATCAAACCCAAATTATAAATTATTTAACAAAATACCAGTAAAAATGACCCTGTAAACTTAAATTTAATAAAATAAGTAGTAAAATAGGAGACTATAAAATTTTCAAATTTTAAGCATAATAACTGCTAATTACTGAAAAGGCAAAAAGTGTAATATAATAACTAATAAATTATTAGAGATAGATTATATGTATACTAAAAATTTTAGAATGACCAAAATAATATATAGGAATGTTCACGTGTACCCTACATGTATTTACGTGTAGATAAAAATACGCGTAATTACTAAAATTGGCCGAAAACTAAGCAAATAATTAAAGAAAAATACAAAATAATTATAGAAAAATCAGAAAAAATCAGAAGAGGATAAGCTGCAACAAGATTAGGTCGTGACAGAAAAAGAAAAAAAATAACCAATAGGAATTGGACAAACAAAAAGCCAAAAATGAAGAAATTGGGGTAAAATCCCATCAAATTAATGCACATTAAATTCTACAATTGTCTATAAATAAGGAAAAAAATTCCAGAAGTCATTTGGCCAGTTTGAAATCTGAGAAAAATCGAAACATTGAAAAAATCGAGAGAAAATCCAGAAAATAAAAAAAAAAAAAAAACTATGCAGATTAGCAAGGTGAACTAAAACCACCACCCACCACCACCTGGGACCGAACCACCACCACCACCACCACCACCACCTATACTAGAACCATCGCCTGGACCGGTCGACACCCTTGGACCTGGTTTGGACGGCTAGAAAGCTTCGAACCGGTTAGTCATTTATTCACCCCGATTTTTATATAATTTTGTAAAATTAGTTATTTTGCCCAGAAAATTATGAAACTTGTTATTCTGAGGTTTTATTGTATGTAGATTTAGGGAAAAATATTGATTTAGTTTAATTATGTCTGGAAATATAGGGTCCTTAACAAATTGTTCAAAACCGAGCATGATTAAACCGGAAATTAAATAGGCTTAGGGATGTAGTTTGGGGCTCAAAATTTTTCTGTAGGATTCTCATATGATGTAGAATAGTGCTATGAATCCATTTTTTTTAAATTAATTTTTGAAAATTTTAAGTTAATTTTTAGCCCTAAAATGATGGTAAAATTGGGTGATTTAGGATTAATTAGGTGATTAAGATGTTAATTACTGATTTGGATCTTAATTAAATGTTTAAGGAAGTTAATCTTTGCAGTGGAACCCTAATCCTAGCCTTTAGGTACTAAGTATGGTTAATTAGGGAAATTAGGTAAAGAATATAAGAAATTAGGAATATGTAAAAATGTAAATTAATAAATCTAAAAAAATAAGGTTATTTAGATAATGTTATAATTGAAATCAGAAAAATAATAAATCTGAAATAATATTTAATTTTAAGTAAATATCTCAAAATGTAAGATTTTTATACATCAGGAATAAATCTGATACCACAATTAGGGTTAGCGTGTACCGAATAGTTTAGAATACCAAAATTACGACTCAATAGGATATTTGAATACCCGAGCATAATGTGATTAATGTCACATTGGGATTCGAGCTTAATTACGACTTAGAAATTAAAACTAGAATCTAGTTTAGGAACCGAACCCCGAAATAGAATACAACGAATTATTAATACATTATAGGTATACAGGAGGAAAATAAGTTACATTATGAATTAGAATAAGAATCCATAAAATATAAGTACTAAAAGGACCTATTTGCATTATAGGACACCCAGAAACAAATCAGCTCGCAACATGAGGATCGAGCGATCGAGCAAATTCAAGTAAGTTGGGTTATTGCTTATTGTAATAGAGTACTAGTTTTGTAGTACTCGGAGACTTAGGCTTGTATATGATTGTGAATGTAAGTAGCTTGTGCATGTGCTTGATATATCTGAATTTATGCTGGAATTTGTATTGTGAATGATTTTGTGACTGATTGAATTGGTATGAACTTGTTGAACACCCTAACCGGAAATTTAATCTTAGTCGACCCTAATAACCGAAAATGTCATGCATTGCAACCCGTTAAGGGATCATAGGACTCTCCAACCAAATACCGACCCCTTCGAAAGGGATAGCGCAGGATTGCAAAATGGTCCCTTCTTCATCCTCAGTCGAACTAAGTGACAGGAGAGGAGGTCGCGGCGGGGGTGAAGTCAATGGTTCGAAGGTAGTCGCGGGAGGAGCGAAGTCTCCATTGCACAAGCCTGGGTTTGGTTGTGAGCTGCTGTATAACATGGAACTCCTCAACCCGGATTGGAGCGGGTGAAATTTCTCTGATTTCACAACGGACTGGACTACGTTGTACGATGACACTTGATTGTTGCATTGCATGAAAATAATTGTTTGATAACCCTGTTTGTGCTTGTATGCATTCATGAGTCTCCAATTCAACTTACTAAGCTGTAGTTGCTCATATCCTTATAAATCCTTTTACAGGTTCTGATTTGTAATCTCTTCAAGTACTGTGCCGCCCTACAATTATCTAGAGGTTAGTCCTTTTGAAGCTAGGGGTGTGAGGATCAAGTTATTTAGCATAATGTGTAACTAGACTGACCTTGTAGTTAAAGGTTGAAGACTGTTAATTATTCTGTAAATTAGTAAACTGTAGTTATTATGTAAAACTTCCTGGGAAGCTCTGTGGACTTATTTATAATTATCTATATTTTATAGAACTTTGTGATAATTATCATAATTATAGTATAATTATTAATCGAACTGTTTACTTCAAAGCGACAAGTCGTCGACGCCTTGTGTAGATTATCTCTATAGTAGGCACTGTGAGGCCAGTTACTATCATAGAATGGTTTACACGGCGGGACTGTTGCGACTTTGCGACTTCGGGGCGTAACAGGTGGTACTCAACCTGGTCATGGTCATAATGATAGTAACACCCTAGGGTTAGTTAATAACAAACTTGACAGACTCACAAACCTTGTTGAGAGTCTAATCATAATAATGTAAGTTAATAGACAACAACCCTAAGGTGTATAGCACCATAACCCATAAGAAAATGCCCCTAAAAAACACTCTGGCTAAGGTAATCGAACTAATTGCCCAGTTCAACCACAACAAGCTGGAAGAGTAGTAGAACGAGTTGCTAGATGAAGACTAAAATTGGAAGAGATTGAGGAAGATGATGAGGAGCTGGATGTTGAAGAGTTTGGTGAGGAAGAAGAAAAAGTTGACTATTACTAAGCTCAGGAACGAGGATGCCGAGCCCCTTAAAGGCTAGACAATGTCAAGGTTTAAATCCCGCCCTTCAGTGAAGTGGAGATACAGATGAATACTTAGAATGGGAAGAGAAGGTCGAAAAGGTGTTTGATTGTTATGGGTATATGGATACTGTTAAAGTCTGACTTACTCCTACCCTCACTAACCCTAACAAGAAAACCACAAAACTACTCTCACCCGTTCGAAATACACCTCAAAATGGCTTCTAACATATCGCTCTATTCATTGGACATGACCTAAATTCGACTCGATCCAAATTGAACTTAGATTCGAGATCCAATTTGACCGACTCGAAACCCAACATCTGACCCATGCTTGACCCTGCGTGTTGTGTGGTTCGATCTTGTTGCATTTCATTTTATGTTTGTTGTTGTTGTTTTGTAATTTTTTATTATTATTATTAGTTTTTATTCCAATTGTAAAAAAAAAAAGAAAAAGAAGAAGAAAAAGAAAAAAATAAAAAGAAGAAAATAAAAGTAATAAAAGAGAGAAAAAAAAAAGAAAAGGGAGAGAAGTATTTAGTTTAGTGTTATTTATTTTTATGCTCTAACCAAAATAAATAAATAAATAATAAAAAATGAAAAAAAAATATAAATATAAATATAAAGTGAATAAATAATAATAATAAATGATAAAGTTATTTTATCACTTAGAAAATTAACTTTCCAAAAATAAATGGACCATTTCTATATTAGAACTACTTTAGAGTTTTTGAAAATCAAACCAATTTAGAACTCTTAGAAATTTTTCTTTAAATAAACCAAAATGGGTAAAAATGTATACCTAAGTTTTTTTTCCAAAAATTAAAATCAATCAATTCACTATGTTTTCAAGAAATGAACTACGAAAATTTGATCCCAAATAGCAAGTACGTAGATACTAGTACGTAAGTATGAAACAATTTAAAATATGGAAATTTTTATTTTTTTCATCTTTGTAAATATTTGTGTAAATTAATTAAATTAGTTGCATGTGATATGATTAGTCATTTAGAAATTGAAAAAGGATATTATTAAAAAGAAAAATTAAATTTAGAAAGTTAAAAAAGTGGTACCCATTTAGGATTTAAAAAATTAGCTCCCTGTATTAAAATCTTTGGTTTTAAAAAACCGTTTACAAAATTGGTTTAATTGATAGACCAATAGCTAAATTGTAACTAATCCATTCAATTGGTTATAACTTAACTTTTTTTCATAATTCCAATCAGATGACAACTCTAATACATTTCAAAAATACAATAAAGAACTGGTTTTCTTTAAACCTCAATCAAAGATCAATATTAAATGAGTAAGGTTTAATATCAGTCGGTTTAAAGAAGATTAATTTAAAAAGAACTGAGACGGAAAAAACTAGACTTAACAGCTTAACAACTTCACTGGGGACGTCAAGAGAATTAACCACTTAAAGTACTTTCCAAAATTAAAATTTCCTTTCAAAATACCCATGTCATTTAGTTGTTTGTTTATTTATTTATTTAATTTTATATTTAGTTATATATTTGCTTCATGTGTATATTTTGTTATGATTATCATGTTTTGCATATCACATACATTGAGGCATAGAGGGATTCATTTATTGCATCAAAGATGTAGGGTAGATGCAGTCAAACCTAGGTCATCTTAAGATCCTAGGAGGAGGGGCCATTATGTAGACTCTGGACGTAATGGTGTAACCACCATTCGAGATTGATTAAGCTACCCTACTTAAGTTCATTGTCACCAATGAAAATGTTTTCTAAAAACAAGTAAGGTCACAAAGTTTAAGGACATTTTAGAATCTACCCTAATTATATATGTTCCCCTTCAAGCTTGAGTTAACACACTACCCTTAAGAAATTGCAACCTTACCAATCGTTTAAGAGTTTTAATACAATCAAATTTTTAAAAATAATAGTAAGGTTGCAACTTAAGGGAGTAATGTATTAACCCAAACAATCTGAATATCTACATATTTCCACATACCTTATTTTGTTGCATCAATGACTGATTTTTGTTCAAAATTGTGTAGACCTAGAATGGCCGACAACCAAGCAGATGATCAGGAGAATGATGCTGAGAGATGAGATTGCCTACTTGAAGGAAAAGCTCGAGTGTTCTGAGGCTCACAATCAGGCCTTAAGGTCCCTTCTAGCACAGGTCATTGGAGATATCTATGAGATGATAGAGGACCTTAAGGCTCGTATATAAAACTTAATGTAGGGTTTTTTCCAATTCACATCTAAAGAGCCTAGAATAAAGTTTCAGAATAAATGTTAGGTTCTCTGCCTTTGTTTTTGTATTCTAATCTTTTTCAAAACAATAAAGTTCTCTTTAGTTCATTGTTCTTCATTCTTTAAAAGTCTCATCTTTGTAAATAGTCCTTCAATAAACATCTATCTAACCATTATTCCTTCTCATTTAAGAGTATGTAAATAAAATCTACAAACTTGTAAATAGAAACCTAAAAATCACTATCCTAATTTGTAAATTATTTTCTGAAAATAAAACTTTACCTTTCTCTATCTTAAAAAAAAAGGAAGAGAAAAAAAGAAACAAAAATTGAAAAACAAAAAAATATATGTATAAATGAAAAGAAAAGTTACCGATGGCTATAAGTCCTTACAGGCTTAAAGAGTCAACCCAAGCTCAAGCCGTTAGCTCACTTAAGTAACCAACCCAAACACTTGGCCTCCAACCCACACAAGGCCCTTTGATCAATTAAAGAAGCCAACATAAGCCCCTTGGCCCATTTAACACAAATACGAACCCCTTGGCTTATTCAACCTAAAATATGAGCCCCTTAGTCCATTCAACACAAACATGAGCTCCTTAGCCCGTTCAACCTCAACACTAGCCCTTTGGCCCATTCAATCTAAATAACCTTAGGCCCATTCAGGTAACTTACCCAAACACAAGCCACTTAGTCAACCAGCCAATCCGAACACAAACCATGGCCCATCAAAGCAACTGACCCCAATACAATCCTCAGCCCATAAAGGTAACCAAGCCAAGCCAAAACCTCTACTCTATTTACAAAGCCAAGCCTAATCATAAAAGCCAAAACCTAACCTAAAGCCTCGAACTTAGACCAAGTCAAATATTAGGGCATGATTTGAGAAACTTAGAAGCAAAGTCAAATGAAAAGTAAACTCATCCTTAAGAAATCGGTAACTCACCTTTAAAAGGTTTAGAATGAAAAGAGGCAAACTATATTTCATGCACTAACCTAAAACACTTTAAAAGTTAAGCAACATAAGGGTGAGGATACTTTAAGCTCATTCCTTAAAGGAGGTCCACTTTAAATGTGATATGTAGATTAAAATGAAGTTATGCATTCATTTCCAAATCCTAAACACAATTACCCTTTGTTAACCCCGTTGGACCAATTTGGAGAATTTTCAAATTTAAACCTTGTTAAGAACTACCCTACAATGGGGCAATTTGGAAGTTAAGGTCATTGATTAGAAGATAAGGGTAAAATTGGTCTATGCTTGTTTAAGTAACGTTAATTCAAAAACAACTTTTATTTCTAATAAATTATTTTTCTTTGAAATGAAGAAGAGCTAATTTCCTTTTCAAGCACCTTAAGCCCATACACTAGAAACCTATAGATCTAGGGCCTTGGATCATTCAAAAAGCAAAAACTCGATAATGGAGACAATTACTCTTAGGCCCAAAAGAAGAGAAATGATAGTAAGAGATTGTAGGGCAAAGCAATTAAAAAGAAGAAGAAGAAGAAAAGAAGCCAAAAAAATCAGGCCTGGGCATAAAACAAAAGGCCTCAAGAAATATTTCACATCCTCAGTAAGGGCAGCAAAATTGAATCAAAAAGTAGGGAATCCAAGCCCAAAAAGCCCTTAAAAACATAAAAACCTGAATCATATTTTAAAGCCTAGAAACCCAAAATCTCTATACCCACTCTAAAGTCCTTCCTGCTTATGCTAAATCACATAAGGCCTTCTTACCCACAATGCCACCCTTGTACAGTAAAAACTCTTCTAATCTTAAAAAATAATTTATCTTTAATAAAAATTGTTTTTTTGAAACTATAGCAAACATATTTCTAATTTTTCCCTAAGGCTCTTAACTTATACACTTGGGATAAATAAAATGTATTTCTTCCACAATAAGCCTTCTCATTAGGCCTTTTTGAAACCCTTGGATCAAAAGCCTAAATTCATAATGTTGAACTGAAAAAGACTTAATGGATCAATCAAGGCATATCACCTACAAAATTGACTATAATTTTTAGAACTATAGTCGAAAGCAAAACTTAAATTGAGAGTTAGCAAGGAAGCCCTCCTCGACTAAACTAATCATGGGTTACCGTTTCCTTAAGAAACGCTTTAAAATCACAAAGCCTCATGAGAAAGCCTTAAGGTCAGGGGCATTGAGAAACTCCACTTGATTTCCAAGGACAGGGGTGGTTATAAGCTTGGTCCTAAAATAAGAATTTATACCCATTGGCAAAACTTTCAAAAAAAAAAAAAAAGAGAGAAACAAAAAAGAAGAGAGAGAAAGTAAAGGCTTATCATAAGAATTTTGTCCAGTCCATGTTAGCTCTAATAGCTAAGCTTTCAACTCATATCATTCTATTTCCTTTTCAAATTGGTCACACTTTTTTAAAATTGACCTTAAGAGTCTAGATCATTCTTCCTTATTGCAATTTTAATATCCTTTAACTCTTTTTCAAATCAAAGGGCCTATCCTTAATGCATCTTTCACAAATGGTTTTTCAACAATCTCTTTGTAAATACTTTTTCAAGTCAAGTAGTCTTTTAAAACTCTTTGCTTTCCTTACTTTACTTCTTCAATCCTTCACTAACTCCCCTTAGGGTTCGAGCCCGCTCTTAGAGCACCATCCCCTTTTCTTTTGTTTTTAGGGATTTTGCTAGCCCTCAGGGCACTATCTCGTCTTTTATTTTTAGGGTTATAATCAACCTTTAAGGTATTGTCCCATCTTTCATTCTTAGGATTCTAGCCAACTCTTAGAGTGTTGACCTACTCCTTTATTCGTTTTAGGATTTGAGCTAACTCTTAGAGCGCTATCCTCTTTTCTATTCTTTTTTAGGATTTAACCAGCCTTTAGGGTACTGTCCCATCTTTTTTTTTTAGGGATCCTGCTAACCCTTAAGGCACTATCCAGACTCTCATTCTTAGGGTTCTAGTCAACTCTTAAAGCGCTGACCCACTCCTTTATTCTTTTTAAGGTTCCAGCTAACCTTTAAGGCACTAACCCATCTTTCATTCTTAGGGTTTAAGCCAGCTCTTAGAGCGCTGATCCACTCCTTTATTCTTTTTAAGGTTGCAGCTAACCTTTAAGGCACTAACCCATCTTTCATTCTTAGGGTTTAAGCCAGCTCTTAGAGCACTGATCCACTCCTTTATTCTTTTCAGGGTTCTAGCCAGCCTTTAAGGTGCTATTACGTCTTTAATTCTTAGGGTTCAGGTCAGCTATTAGGGCACTAACCCATCTTTGGTCATAGTCCACCTTTAGGGTACCATGCTGTCCCGTTTTTCATTTTAGGATTCTAACCAGCTCTTAAAGTGCTAGCCCACTCTTTTAATTCGTTTTTCAACCATTCAAACAGCCTTTAGGGCACTGTATCATCTTTCATTAGGGTTTTAGTTAGCTCTTAGAGCGCTTATTTCTTTTAATCTTTTTTAGAGTTTTAGTTAGCTTCTAAAACGTTATCCCCTCTTCTTTTTAGGATTCAAGCCAGCCCTTAGAGTGTTATCCCCTCTTCTATTATTTTTAAGGCTTTAGCCTACCTTTAGGGCGTTGTCTTGTCTTTCTGGGGTTTTAGCCAACTTTCAAAATGCTACCCCATCTTTAGTCAAATTTTCTTAAGGCTTTTTAGTAAGCCCATAGTCGCTTACCTTATCGATTCCTTGTAACAAGCCTATAAGGCACTTTTCTTCATCAATTTCTTTTTTAGCAAGCCTATAGGGTGCTTTCTTTTACCAATTTCTCTTAAGTAAGCTCATAGGGTGCTTCTCCTCATCAAATCCTCTTAGTAAGCCTTTAAGGTGCTTCCTTTCATCATCGATTCCTTTTAACGAGCCCGTAGGGCATTTTCTTTTACCAAATCCTCTCAAGCAAGCCCATAGGGCGTTTCACCTCATCAAATCCTCTTAGCAAGCCTAAGGGCACTCCCTTTCATCAATCGATTCCTTTTAGCAAGCCCAAAGGCACTTTCTTTTACTAATTTCTCTCAAGAAAGCCTATAGGGCACTTCTCCTCATCAAATCCTCTTAACGAGCCTTTAAGGTACTTCCTTTCATCATCGATTCCTTTTAGCGAGCCCATAGGGCGCTTTCTTTTACCAATTCCTCTCAAGCAAGCCCAAAAGGTGCTTTCTCTCATCATCAATATCATATAAGGTTGCTAATCTACCAAAGACACTCCCGCCTAGGATAGTCAGCTCAAAAGAGCACTACCGAGTTTATCTTGAATGGATTCCAAAAGTTAAGGTTGCTAGTCCCTAATAAATACTCCCGCCAAGGTTAATCAACTCAAAGGAGCACTACCAAGTTTCAATTAAGGGTCTTAGCCAGCTCTTGGAGCGCTTCACCCATTTCACTTAGGATAGTCAACTTAGAGAAGCACTTCCAAGTTTATCTCAAATCGATCCTAGCTTAGGGTTACTAATCCCCGAGAGATACTCCCACCTAGGTTAATGAGCCTAGAGAGGCACGACCAAGTTCTTTAGATCGATCTCAACTTAAGGTTGCTAGATTCTAGCTTAGGGTTGCTAATTCCCAAGAGAAGCTCCCACCCAAGTTAGTGAGCTTAGAAAGGCATGACTAAATTCTTTAGATTAATCCCAACTTAGGGTTACTAGTCCTCGAGAGATGTTCCCGCTTAGGTTAGTAAGCCTAAAGACGCATGACCAAGTTCTCCACATCGATCCTAGCTTAGGGTTACTAGTCCCCAAGAGATACTCCTACCTTGGTTAGTCAGCTCATTAAGTACACAACCAAGTTCTCTCATTCTTTTAAGGTCTTAGCTAGCTTAAGGAGCGTTTCGCCTACTTTGGTTAGTCAGCTCATTAGGAGCATGACCAAGATCTCAATATCTTTTAGGGCCTTAGCCAACTTAAGGAACGCTTTACCCGCCGTAAGAGTGCTTCGCCTGCCTCGGTTAGTCAACTTAATAGGGGCATGACCAAGTTCTTGGGGAGCCTGGTTTTTTACCCCCTCAGTTCTTTTTTGGAAATTAGGCTTTCTTTAAATTGATTAATACTAAACCCTACCCGTTTAATATTGATCCTCGACTAGGGTTTAAAGAAAACCATATTTTCAATTTGAAGAGGTATTAAAGTCACCACCCGATCGAAGTCAGGAAAAAGAGTCGAGTTATAACCAATTGAGAGGATTAGTTATAACTTAGCTACCGGTCTATCAATTTAAAAGCCAATTTATGAAAACGGCTTTTTGAAAACTAGAGATCTAAATCCAGGAGCTAATTTATTAAATCCTAAACGAGTATCACTTTTTAACTTTCCAAATTTAACTTCGCTTTTCAAATATACGCTTTTTGATTTCTAAAACAGCTAATTATGATACACACGACTAAATTGATGAATTTACATGAATATCTAAAAATGGAAAAAATAAAACTTCCATATTTTAAGTCACCCTGTACATACGTACAGGTGCCTACATACCAACTATTTGGGATCAGACTTCTATAGTTCGTTTACCAAAAATATAGCGGGTTGACTAATTTAAATTTTTGAAAAGTTGCCGAGGTGTATATTTTACACGTTTTGTGTTCATTTAAAAAAAATTCCTAAGAGTCTTAAATTGAATTTTATTCTTGAAAATTCTAAATGGTCATAATTTTGAAAGGATTCATTTATTTTTATTTATTTTTGAAAATTCAATTTTCTAAGTGATAAAAACAATTTTCATTAACTTAAGAGCTGGCTTCTCTTCTTGAATAAGTATCCGTCCTCCTTGTGATAGTCATCCAGTGTCTATCCTTCCTCACATCGGGCATAGATAGGACCAAAGTGTGGATCCTCATTAGTGCTATCAACCTCAACGGTCGACACCTCGCCTCGAATCACCATTGTTCACTTATTCAAACACTAAGCAATCATGTATCCAAATCCTTGGCATTTGAAACACTTGATCTCACTCTTCTTCCTCCCTAAACTCTAGCCCTTCTCAAACTTCCTCGAAGGTTCCTTCTCTTTAGCTCAAACGGTCGGAACAAGTTAGTTCTCAATAACCTTACTCAGTTTCGTTCGCACTGGTCTACTCAAAACAGTTTAGCTACTACCTGGTCGGCCAATAAGGGGTTGGAATCTTCCTGTTCAGCTCCTTTCTATCCTCTAGGTAGCTCAAATTGCATCATCAAGCGTTCTAACGTCTAAGGTTTCCAAGACATCCTTAATCTCATACTTCAACCCGCCAATGAATCAAGATACAATTCGGTCTTCTAGCTCTACGACTTCATATCGGATCATTAACATTTGAAATTCCTTAACGTAAGCATCCACACTCGATCCTCGTTGTCTCAATTCTTACAGTCTCTTGAAGGCATCCTGCAGATAATAGCTCGGCACAAACCTTCTCTTCATTTCATCCCAACTCCTAATCTCTCGTTCTCCTTCCCTTCTTCTAGTAGCTTGCAAGTTCTTTCACCATAAGGCCGCATAACCAATGAACTCTAACACAGTAAGTCTAACCTTTGCATTATCGGGTACTTCATAGCATTTAAACTGTTTTTCAATCTTATCTACCCAATATAGGTAGTCCTCAGCATCATCTCTTCCAAAAAAACTTAGAATGCGTATCCTTAATTCATCAACTCTAGGGGTTCGTGCATTTCTTTCCTCAGGCTCGTAGTACTCCTCTACTTCATCATCTTCTTCTGCTTCCTCCTCAATCTCTTTAAGTGTTAGCCTTCGTCTAACATCCCTACTAATTCCTTCTGCTCAGGGTGGTCGAGTTGGGGCATTAACTTAGCCAAACTAACCATTGCCTCACCTTGGCTATTCACATTCCCTAATGGGGCTATTTCTTGCTCGTTATTTGTCTTCTTAGATAACAGTCGCCAAACTAACCACCAAGTCGATAAGCCTATTTAAGCGGTCACTCACTAATTGAGGTGTAAAGCTTCCTTCCTGTCCTTAGCCATGTCGAGTACTGCTTTCTTGGTTTCCCGAGATTCCTTGAATACTCAAGTCTGACATTGATTATTACTTCACAAAAATTAACGTCTAATAATGCAACTTCAAAATCAATAATTGATACTCCAAACACCATGATAATTATTTAACAAACAGACAAACAACCACACTTTGTTTTATGATAAAAAAATAGGAGAAAACAAAATATAGAATACTTCTCAATTACCAAACTCCAATGTAAATAATAAAACCTTTATCACGTAAGAATAGTGACAAACTACTAAAAGAACACAGTAACAAAATCCGGCTTCAAACATAGCTAGGCTCTGATACTAAGATGATATAGATTCGTGGATGAATATACGGACCCAATATCACGTGTACCTATAGAGGGTGAGTCTAAGCCGCGAGATGGCTCAAAAAGTAAATGACAGTCAAGGGATGAGCAAGGGTTCTCGTACACCGACAATGGATATGACATACCGATGCCTCACATGAGCTCGGGTCACACTTGATATGACGCATAAGTATAGCCGGAGGTCACTCGTCACTAGTTCATGCTTGATGGACTAGATAAGAGTAGCTCAAGAGAGGGTATAAATTTCAGTATATTCTTCTATGTATCTTCCTGCGGCTATTGCATTATGCGAGTATTTATAGTATCCTATTAGGGTAAATTCTAAGTTACAGAAAATTACAAAAATGGATCCTTACTTGCTAGCAAAAGGAGAATAATTTATAGGAAAAGCATGAAATCAAGCGCAAAGAATGTCCTCTATCAGAAAGGACAGTACGGATATCAAAAAGGACAACGCACACGCATTTTACTTAGTCTACGATCCTGATAGCACTGTGAGCCGAACAAGGGTAGCCCTCTGATCAAGTTTATTCAGCGTCGATAATTCAGTATCCTAACTATTAGGGCTAGACTAAGGTTGGCTCAAGGACGGCTCACATTTGGGTCGACCTCGGATAGTCGACTCTTAACAGTTATCAGCTCGACCTCAGTACTATAGAGATTGATGTTTTCCTGTTTTGGTGATTGAACTGGAGTGCTTCAGAAGGGTTGACTTCACGTGTCAGTTAGTCGCCTCGGCAGCTTCTTGGAAGGTGTTGAGAGCAAAGTAGCTTAGCAGTTTGAACTGGGATAAGGACTGCTCATCAGTGTTTAACTCACTTAGGACAGCTTGGTAAACCATCTAAGAGAGCCCTCAAGCTCAAGAGTATATGATCAGTCCTTGATCCCTATCAGGATGTATGTGGATAGTTAAGCGATCAATTAAATCACCATCAAGTACAGGTATTCCATACCCAAGCTTGATGACATGCTAGATGAATTAAGTAAAGCAAGAGTGTTCTCTAAAATTGACCTTAAATCTAGATACCATCATATTCAAATGCGCAAGGGTAATGAGTAGAAGACTACATTCAAGATTCAATATGGTTTATATGAATGGCTTGTAATGCCATTTGAATTGTCCAATACACTGAGCACATTTATGCGCTTGATAAATCATGTGCTCCACAAATCATTAGGAAGGTTTGTTGTAGTTTATTTTGATGACATTCTGGTGTACAGCCCCAACCTGGAGACTCACTAAGAGCATCTTTGAAGAGTCCTCACAAAACTCCGAGTTGAACAACTTTACACCAATCTGAAGAAGTGTGACTTTTTCCAATTCAAGGTGATCTTCTTGGGGTTTGTTGTGAGTGGAGGTGGCATCGGAGTCAATGATGAGAAAATAAAAGCAATCGTAGAGTAGCCTGAGCCGACTTGTTCTATAGGTGTAAGAAGTTTCAACGACCTAGCGTCGTTCTATCGCTGATTCATGAAGGATTCAATACAATTGTGGCCCTGCTTATCGAATTGTCAAAGAAGAATATTGAATTCAGATGGGGAGAGAAAGAGGAGGAGGAGTTTTGAGGAAGTGAAAGAGAGGCTAACTACAGCCTCCCTCTTAACTCTGCCAAGATTTGACAAGGTGTTTAAAGTGGAGTGCAATGCATCCGGACTAGGCATAGGTGTTTTACTGGTGCAAGAAGGCCAACTTATTGCCTGCTTTAACGAGAAACTTTAAGGAGCTACACTTAACTATTCCATCTATGACAAGGAGTTTTACTCCTTAATCCGAGCCCTAACAGTATGATAACACTATCTGCTGCCCAAGGAGTTTGTGATCTATACTGATTATGAGTCCTTGAGGTATTTGAAGAGCTAACCCAAACTATCTCGAAGACAAGCTAAATGGATCGAGTTCATGGAGGGTTTTTCTTATATCGTAAAGTACAGGAATGGAAGAAACAATGTAGTAGTCGACGCCCTATCAATACAACATACCCTCCTAACCAAGTTGCAAACAAGGCTACTTGGTTTTTCAACCATAAAGAATTTGTACAATCAGGATCCACATTTTAGTCCAATCTATGCCCAATGTGAGGATGGATGGACATTAGATGACTATTACAAGGAGGATTGATACTTATTCAGGAAGAGGAAGCTATGTATCTCGACCTGTTTTACTAGAGAATTGCTAATGTGCGAGGAGCATGGAGGGAGATTGATAGGACACTTTAGCCAACGCTAAACCCATGAGGTACTATCCTCTAGATTCTTTTGACCAAATATGAAGAGAGATGTCCAATTCGTGTTAGAAAAGTGTGCGACCTACTGAAAGGTGAAGACTCGAGCCGAGTAAAGACACTACCAACCCTTACTAATCCTGATCAAACCATGGTTTGAGCTAAGCATGAACTTAATGATAAGATTGCCAAGGACGTCCTAAAGAAAGGACTCCATCATGGTAGTTGTGGACTGATTTAGCAAGATGACACATTCTGTGCCTTATTCCAAAACTAACGACGCTTCGGCAATCTCCTTTCTTTTCTTGTAGGAAGTAATCAAACTTTACGGAATTCCTCGAACCATTGTTTCGAACAAAGATCTAAAGTTCATGAGCTACTTCTGGACGACATTGTAGAGGCGAATGGGAACCAAGCTATTATACAGCACGTCTTGGCCATCCATAGACCAATGGACAGACCACAATTGTCAATAGAACCATGGAAACTTTGCTATGGGTTGTTGTGGGATGCAACATGGCCGACTAGGATCTATGCCTACCAATCATTGAGTTCACCTACAACAGGACCACCCACAATGTCACAAACATGTCTCCATTCGAGGTTGCTTATGGTTTCAACCTCGAGCTCCTGATGGACCAAGCACTACAGACGATGCTTGATGATGATCGACCAGCCATTGAAAGAGTTAAGGCCATCTGAGCCATACACCAGAAGGTTGTAGAACAATTGAGCTGAGCTAATACTAAGCTCGAGAAGCGAAGCCGAGGATGGAGAAGAGAGAATTTCAACCAATCGATTTGGTTTAGATATATCTTAATAAGGAACGATTCCTAAACTTAAGGAAGAGCAAGTTGTCTTCCAAAGTCAACGAACCTTTCAAAGTGTATGAAAATATCAATCCTAATGCCTATATGATTGAATTACCTGAGGGATATGGAGTATCGAACTCCTTCAACATTGCCAATCTCCAACCTTACACTCCCGAAGACGAGCCACCCGAAGTTAGACCAAATTTGATCCCAAATCTCAAACAGCTCGAAGGAGTTGATAGGAATCAAGGACTGATCATGTGCTCCTAAGCCTAAAGGCTTTCTCAAGTGGTTTGCCAAGCTGTTCGAGCTGAGTTAAGCACCAAGGAGTAGTGCTTACCTCAATCCGATCTACCAATCTACTTTGCTCTCTATACCATCCAGGATGCTGCCAAGGTGACCAGCTGACGTGCCAAACCAAACCCTTTACTACATATCAATCCAAGCACCACATTTGAATGTAGCTATCCCCACAGTGCCGGGGTTGAGTTAACGGTGACCAAGAACCGACCATTTAAAGCTGACCCTAAAAATGAGTTACCCTTGAACCATCCCTAGTCCAGTCCCAATTAACCAAGCCATTGAATTGCTAATGTTAAACGGACTTGATTGGGATCTGCCCCTCTTGAAACGTTGTGTTATTGTGACCGCAGATAGTAAAACATGCATACACTAGCCTTTTCCTAACATTCATACTATCATTTCTGATAGTGAATATTCTTTTGCACGATTACGTGTTTTTCTTGTAAATTATTCTCCTTTTTTTCTTAACAGCTGGGGATCCATTTATGTAATTTTCTATTATTTGGACTTACCCTAACTAGGTACTATAAATACTCACCTAATGTAATAGCCGTAATAATCGGATACAAAGAATACACTGAACTTTTACTCTTTTGAGCTCCTCTTATATAGCTCATCTGAGCGCGGACTAGTGGCAAGTGACCTCTGGTCATACTTATGCGTAATATCAAGTGTGACCTGAGCTCGTGTAAAGTGTTAGTGTGTCGTATCCTTCATCAGTACACGGGAACCCCTACTCAACCTTCAATTACCATTTACTCTTCGAGCCATCTCACGACCCAGACCCACCCTATTGGGTACACGTGTGTGTTCATCTACGGAATCTGTATCGGACTAAGATATGTGCCTACCAACTATGGAGTTCGCATACAACCGGACTATCCACAACACTATTGGGAAGACTCCATTTGAGGTCGTCTATAGCCTTAATGCAACAATACCCCTAAACATGATCAACACCCTAACAGCTGTTGAAGAGAGTCAATTCGAAGTTAGTCGAGCCCAAGAATTGCAAGCGTTACACCAGTCTATAACCAAGAAGATTGCCAAGTTCAATCAGAAACAACATAAGATTGGTAGTCAAGGCTGCCAAACTATCACTTTCTAGCCAAGAGACTTAGTATAGATTCACCTCAACCGAAAGCAATTCCCGCACTTAAGACAGAGCAAACTATCTCCTCGAGCTAATGGTCCATTCAAGGTCCTGAAGAAGATTATACGCAATGCCTACTAGATAGAGTTACCTAATGACTATGGTGTTTCCTCCACCTTAAATATATCCAATATGATCTCTTACCAACTGGTAGAAGACCTTACAAGCGCCCTTGGAGAAGAAGCAAAAACTACTTTAGATTTGAGGACAAATCTTTCTAACCCCAAGCAGATGATAAGAGTCAATCCCCTGGACTGGTTACTCGCAGCTGGGCTAGAGGACTCTAAGGACTCATTTGGAAGATACTTGCTCAAAGCCATATCCGAGACAAAGATTCCCATCCCAACCCAATTCTTACTGACTTGATTACTGGACCCTCAATTATGTCAGATATAAGCCCTAAAGTTAAGCCAAGTGACCATAGGATCAAACTTAGTACACAAAATTGGGGTGATCGGTTAAAACATTTGATCAAACCTAAACTATAAACCATTGTTAGAAATATTAGTAAAAATGATTCCGTAAACTTGAATTTAAGAAAATAAGTAATAAAATAAGAGACTATAAATTTTTCAAATTTTAAGTATAATACTTGTTAATTATCAAAAAGGCAAAAAGTGTAATGTAATAACTAATAAATTACTAAAGATAGATTATATGTATATTAAAAATCATAGAATGACCTAAATAATAATTAGGATTGTTTACTTGTACCCCACATGTATTTACGTGTAGATAAAAATACGTGAAATTACTTAAATTGCCTAAAATTAGCTAGAAACTTATTAAATAATTAAATAAAATTATAAAATAATTAAGAAAAAATCAGAAGAATAGGAACCGACCTAGATTTGGTCGTGGTAATTCAGGAATTAAAGAAAAAAAATTAACCAATAAAAAACAAGCAACACAAAAAGCAAATTAAAAGAGATTTAAGCAACGTCTTGTTTAATTAATGCATAATAATTACTACAAAGCTCTATAAATAGCAAGAAAAATTATAAAACTCATTTGGATAATTAGAAGTTTGTAAAAATCAAGAGCATAGAAATTTGGAGAAAAAATTAGGGTTTTTAGAAAATTTCCCCAAATTTGTGCAAAAGAAGCAAGAAGACCGAACCCACACATCACCACCACCACCACCCCACTCCAAACCCACTGCCTGGACCGGCTGACACACTTGAATTGGTATTGGAGGTCTAAAAGCCATCAAACCGAATGAGTCTTACATCTTCTCCGATTTTGTAAAATTTCTTAAAATTATTTATTTTGCCTAGAAAATTATGAAATTTATTATTCTGAGATTTTATTATATGTAGATTTAGGGAAAAATAGTGATTAAGTTTAATCACATCTGTAAATATAGGGTTCTTAAGAAATTAAGCAAAACCAAACATGATTAGAACTAGAAATAAATAGACTTAGGAGTATAATTTGGAACTCAAATTTTTTCTGTGGAATACTTAAGTGATATAGAATAGTGTTATGAAGCTATTTTTTTTTAAATTAATTTTCAAAATTTTTAAGTAATATTTTAGCCCTAAAATAATGAGAAAATTAAGTAATTTTAGGTTAATTAGGTGATTAAGTTATTAATTATTGATTTAGATGATAATTAGATGTTTTAGGATGTTAATCTCTGATGTGGAAACCTAATCCTAGTCTTTGGACTGTTAAGTGTAATTAATATAGGAATTATGTGGTAATTGTAGGAAATTAGGAATATGTGAAATTAGAAATTTAATAAATATGAAAAATTAGGTTTATTTGGATAAATAATAATAAAAATCAGTACATAATAAATCTGAAACAAAATTTAATTTTAGATAATTGTATAAAAAATGTAAGATTTTCTAACATCGGAAGTAAATCCAGTATCCCAATTAGGATTAGAGTATACCGAATAGGTTAGAACACTAAATTAAGACCTAATGTGATATTAGAATACTCAAGCTTAATGTGATTAATTTCACATTAGGATTCGAGCGTATTTAGGATTCCTCATAGTCAAAGACAATGTAAAATTAAAACTAGAATCTAATTTAGAAACCGAATCTTGAAATAAAGTAGAATCAATTATTAGTAAATAATAGGTATACATTAAGAAATGAGTTAAATTATAACTTAGAATATGTATAATCAAAGTATAAGTACTAAAAAGACGTATTTGTATTATAGGATACTCGAAGACGAACTGACCTGCAATTAAGTGATTGGATGACCGAAAATTCTAAGTAAGTTGGGTTATTACTTTACCATATTGGAATACTATTTTATGGTACTCAGAGACTTAGGATTATATATGATTGTGATTATAAATAGTTTATGCATGTGTTTGAGTATCTGAATTCATGTTGAAATTTGTGTTGTAATTGATTGTGTATTATGACTAGATTGATGTGAAATTGTCTGAACACCCTAAATGAAACTTAATCTTAATCGACTTAAATACCCTAAATTGTCATACATTGCAACCCTTTAGGGGATCATTTCCAACCAAACACCAACACCTTCGATAAAGATAACGTTGGATAGCAAATTGGTCTTTTCCTCATCCTTAGCTAAACTAAGTGATAGGAGAGGAGGTTACGATGAGGATAAGGACATTGGTTCAAAAGATAGTCTTAGGAGGAGCAGTGTCTCCATTGCATAAACCTGAGTTTGGTTGTGAGCTGTTGCATAACATGAAAACTCCTCAACCCGGATTAAAGTTGATGAAATTTCTCTAATTTCGCAACGTACCGGACTATGTTGTGTGACGACACTTACTTATCGCATTGCATGAAAATAATTTCTTGATAATCTTGTTTGTATTTATATACATTCACGAGTCTCCAATTCAACTTACTGAGCTATAGTTGCTCATACCCGTATAGATCCTTTTGCAGATTCTGATTTCTGAATACTCCGAGTATTATACTGCCCTACAACTATCCAGAGGTTAGTTCTTTTGAAGCCTAGGGTATGAGGATCAATTCGCCTATTAGTTAATTTATATCTAGAGTCTCCTTAGTAGCTTAAGACTGAAAGACTAATTAGTTGATTGTTACGTTAATGTAGAATTTCCTAGGAAGTTCTGTGAAATGCACATGTAATTATGTATGTTAACCTAAAGTTCTTGATAATTATTGTAACTTTAGCTAAACTCTTAATTGAATTGTTTACTTCAAAGCGAGGAGTCGTCGACGCTTTGTGTAAATCATGTCTATGGTAGATACTGTGAGGCCAGTTACTATCATAAAATGATTTACACGGTGGGACTGTTGCGACTTTATAACTTTAGGGTATAACATCAAACTTGCTCTTATCCAGCAGCTACATTCTATTCTAGAAACAACCTGAGCCGAGCCGAGCTACCAAGCTAACTACAGATACCAAACTCCAAGTCAATCTGACTTCTCTGCAAAACTAATTGAGCCCCGACCTAATCCAGATCAGGTCAGCCCTTGACTACAAATCCTTTCTCTCACCTTAGCCTACCTATACCATATTTCTGATATCTAATTACCACGTGACATATGTCTTCTAACAAAACATTTCAGAAAGATTCTTTAATTTTTCGTACTGAATATTCTTTGTCTCTTTTACCCCTTTTAATACATGTAACCTAATTGTAAGAATACCTTTTTGTAGTTCAATACATGTAAAGTAGCCTTAGTAGATGGGTCTATAAACCCCACTTATTTGTACACAGAGAACGATGATCCATATCAAATTATTATTCAAGTTTCCTTTGAGCAACCTTAGTATTCTTACTATCCTTCAACTCCTATCTATTCCCTTTATCAAGGAGTAGTGGCAAGTGACCTTTCAGTTTTAACCGATGTGTTAATTCCGGTAGATTGTAGACCAAGTAGGATTAAGTGGTATGTCATATCCATTCAGTAGTTGCTCGGACTTTGCTAGCTTTTCTTTTGTTCCTTTTGGGGTTTGCTTCGTTGTGGTGCTTCTTCGTGTATGCGACCCCCAGAGACACATCATACAAATACTCACCCCCTTAAAGTGGCAAGGTAGAAAAGGAAAGCTCTCGAAACATCTGAGGAGGCAGTACTTAAAGCTAAGAAGCAGAGGCCACTAGCGGAGGTGCCCTTAAGTTGAGCAACCTAGTTCGATTGGCTGACTGCTCATCCCTTTAAGTGTGTAGACGAACAGGGGGACAGGTTTTTTAACATCCTTAACAAGTTCAAATACTTAAGGATTGAGCCGTACTCATTCAAGGAGGTGTCGTACGTCTCTCGAAATGAAGAGCTCCTAAGCCAAGTTCCTAAGGCTAAGATGAAGAGGGTTAGGGGAAAGCTCCTAAGGCAAAAGTAAGAGGTTCAGGCTAATGATCTTACGTTACAACACCAGACTCTCAGTTACCAAGCCTCATTAAGGTCTTATACTCCTAGCAATTAAGCCGTCCTCGGGGAGTTGTCCAAGGTAGGTGGGGATGACCCCATAAAGATGGCAAGCCATTTGAGCACACTCATACGGTAAGTAAACATTTGCCTCTTTACATTGATATGCTCACTTCTTATCATTGAACTAACCTTGGCTCATGTTTCCTTGCAATATTACAACCAAGTGCTACTTTAACTAAGCAAGTACAATGCTAATAAAAAAGAGGCAAAGGGCTTTCGGGAGGTTTTGCATAACGCTGGGGAGGACTTGTGAGAGGCAAAGTCCTCTACTAAAAAGTATTTGGATAAATTCACCAAAGCTAACCGGCATCTACGTTACTCTTAGTGTAAGTAACTGGGCTCTAAGGGTGACTAAAGGATGCAAAGCAAGAGAGAACAGCTATTGAGAATACTACCAAGGGGGCCGACGACTTAAGGGTTCGACTCAAGGATGAATAGAGGACCAAGGTTCATCTCTCTCAAAAATTAGATAAGAAGAAGGGGGCTAAGGCCTAACTTGAGAGAGAGAATGCCAAGTTGAAGGCGTCGATCGCTAAGTTACAAACTAAGTTGGCAATGAAGGCTTCTAAGTATGACAGTGCCAAAGCCACTTCGCTAGAGATGGTCGGTCTAAAGGTAAGGCTAGAGCAATTAGCTTAAGAGCTACAAGGGAGAGTATCGGAGATGGAAGAGATCATTTGCAAAATGGAGAGTAGGGAGGTCTTCAGCAACACCACCGCAAAGAAGGCCATTGCCGATTATTAGGAAACGGACAAGTGGATAGATGAGTTGGAAAACTTGTCCACCGAATCTACCCGCTTCATAAGGAAGCAAGTGCTCTCCCATTATCCAGACCTCAACCTGAGTTTCCTGAGTTTTCTAGATTCCTCCACTTTTAGGGAGAAGAGGGAGGCCCAAGCGCAGAAGAAGAAGGCCACTCAAGTGGTCAGTGAAGTCCAAGGCATCGCTTCTGTTGTTGAGGTTAAACAAGATACTTCTACATCCACTTCTGCTACAGCAGCTAGGCAGGAGGTCACCCTTGAAGGTGGTTCTTGGGGTGATCAAGGTTAGGGTGATCCTCCTACTAACCCTTGTTAGCAACCTTCAGTCTCTACTCTAGCCTAAAGCTAGCCTCCCCAAGGGCTAGTAACGAATTAGTGCTCCAAGTAGATTAAAGCCTTAGATTTTTCAAAGTTATTGGAGTTACCAAAGCTAACTAATCCTAAGCGATAGTTCTCCTTTCCTTATTATGCCCTAGGTCAGGATGCCAGCCTTAATTTTGTAATCTCCAAGCAATGAATGAAATTTAAACTTACTAATGTCCCTTGTTGTGCACTTTGGCTTTTTACGTTATCCAAGTAATGAATGAACTTATTTATTTTTTCTTTTGTATTTACATTCTTCCTTGTTTGAACATTTCTGTAGATGAGAGTTCCTCCATGTAAGGGGTATTTCCCCTTACAGAGGTTACCCGAAGGGGTCAGGTTAGTGGTGTTCCAACCTTCCTAGTAAATGAGAGTTTCTCTATACAAGGGGTGTTTCCCCTTGCCAAGGTTACTTAAGGAAGTCAAGTCAGTGGTGTTCTGATCTTTCTAGTAAGTGGGAGCTCCCCTATGCAAGGGATATCTCCCCTTACCGAGGTTACCCAAGGGTATTAGGTCGGTGCTGTTCGATCAATAAATGAGAGTTCCTTTATACAAAAGGTGTTTCTCCTTGTTAAGGTTACCCAAGGGATGTAGGTTGGTAGCATTCCAACTTGTCCAATATGTAGGAGTTCCTTTATGTAAGAGGTGTTTCCCCTTATCAAGGTTACCTAAGGGGGTCAAGTAGGGTAGCGTTCTAACTTGCCTGGAAAGTAAGAGTTCCTTTGTGCAAAGGGTATTTTCCCTTACCGATGTTACTCAATGAGGTCAATTCAGTGGCATTTCGATATGCCCAAAGAGTAGGTCCATTCACCTTTTGGGGGTTGGGATGATGTGGGAGAGGAAACTATAGACAACAATTATAAAACATAATTTTCATTTATCATTCTAAAATGGTTTACATAGTAATAAGCTAATTAAAGTAAAGCCAAAGGTTATCGGCATTTCACCTGCAAGGGATGAACTTGCCGTCCAGTCTTTCTAGTCTATATGCTCCCTTACCAAAGTTTTCCTTGATTCTAACCGGATCTTCCCAATTAAGGGGCAGCTTGCCCTGTCCTTCTCTTAAGCCAGTGGGCTCTAACTTCCAGCAAACTAGGTTGTCAACCTTAAATTCATTATGTCTAACCTTCTAATCACAGTATCGAGTAACTTGGTACTAGTATGCAACTACCTAAGCAGCATCAGGGTCTTGGCTTTCATCGATGGTATCGATGTGGGCTTACAATAAGGACTCATTAAGGGTGACATCGAAGCTTCAAGTCTAGATGTTAGGGAGTTCATGTTCGATAGGGAGGACTGCCTTTGATCCAAATGGCAAGTAAAATGGGGTTTCACCTGTAAAGGTATGGTGGGTATTCCTACATCCCCATAGGATGTTAGGCAATTCGTTTGCCCAATTGCTATGGGCTCAGTCTACTTGTTTCTTCAAGCTGTCCAGGATTATTCGGTTAGCTGCCTCTACCTATCTGTTTATTTAAGGATAAGCGACCGACGTGACGTTTGGTTTGATATGGTGCTTGGCTCAAAATTCCTTGAATTTAGGGTTATCAAATCGTCATTCATTATCCATAATGAGAGCATAAAGAACCTTAAATCGAGAAAGGATGTTGTTTTTAACAAAAGACTCAACATTTCTCTTCATGATTTTTGCCACAGCTTTGGCTTCAACCCATTGGTGAAGTAGTCAACAATAACTATTATGAACTGTCATCCTCCTAAAGCCTTCAGGAAGACTCCAAGGATGTCGATACGACATTGTAGGAATGGCTATGGACCGGTCAGAGGCTAAAGACTAGTGTTAGGTGCATGACTAATAGGGGCGTACATCCAGCACTGCGGGCACTTCTACGCTATGACTTTGGCATCCTACCTCATGGTAAACCAATAATATTTGAGTCGTAGTGCTCGAATGGAGAGGGCTCAGGACTAAATGTGGTTACTATACACTCTGACGTGTAGTTCTTCCATGATGCGCAGACCTTCGCCTTCTCACAGGCATCTGAGTAAAGAGAGGCCAATACCCCTAGGTATAGGACGCCATCAACCAACGTGTAGTTAGTGGCATGATATCTAAGCTTCTTCGCCTCCCTCTTATCTTCTAGGAGTGTGTCTCACTCCAAATAACTTCGGATGAGATCCATCTAGCTCAAGACTAAAGTTATGCTCTTCTTTGGTAGGTACTCAATGAAGATCTTCTTATCCTTCACCTTAGGTTTTTGTATCCTAGTGGAGGCAAGTTTGGATAGCTAATTTACTGTTGAATTCTCAAGTCAGTGGATCTTCATGACGTTCCATGAAGGGAATCTAACTAAAAGGCTTTTTACCTTCTCTAGGTACCTCACCATCATATAGTCTCTGACCTCATATTTGCCTTAGACTTACTGGATGACTAGCTCAGAGTTTAAGAAGACCTGTAAGCGTTCAGCATCAATCTCTTTGGTTAACTTAAGACCAATGATGAGGGCCTCATATTCGGATTTGTTGTTGCTGGTATTGAACTCGAATTTGAGGGCATAGCAAACCATGACCTTATACAAGCTAGTGAAAGCAAGATCTGTACCTCTACCCCCTAAGGTAGACAATCTACTAACATGGAGAGTCTACACCGATTTGTCGTTACCCAAGGGTGCTTCCTCCTCTCCCGTGTACTCAACCACGAAGTCAGTTAGCACCTGTACCTTGTAAGTCATTCGTAACTGGTATTAAATTCTGTGCACACTCAACTCCATTGCGTACTTCATCATCCTTCTAGATGCATTAGGTTTCTATGGCATAATGCACAAGGGTTAGTCTGTGAGCATGATAATTTGGTGCAATTGGAAGTAAGACCTCAACCGTCATACTAAGATGATGATGACCAAGGCGAATTTCTCTACTTAGTAGTACCTGACTTCAGGCCTATGGAGTATATGACTAACGTAGTATATAGGTCTATATTCCCTTCTTTCTACTCTGACTAGCACAGAAAAGAACGCCTAGTCACTCACGGCCAAGTATAAGAATAAGTCCTCCCTGTGGATAGGCTTAGAGAAGATCAATGGGTGTGCAAGGAAGTCTTATATCCTGAGAAGGCATCCATAAAGCTTAATAGGGCATGTTCCAAAGTGGAGTTAACCAACTAGTTGATCTTAAGGAAAAGGAAGCAATCTTTCGGGCAAGCTTTATTAATGTCAGTATAGGTGACACAAATGTGCCACTTTCTAGTCTTCTTCTTAACTAGCACCACATTTGCCAACCAAGTCAGGTACTTCTCTTCCCTCACAAAGCTAGCCTTAAGCAACTTATGCATTTCTTCCTTAATCGTGGCCTACCTCTCCGAAGCAAAGTACCTCTTCTTTTGCTTAACAAGCCGCACAATAAGGTCGATGTTGAAGCTATGGATTATCAAGTCAGGCGAGATCCTAAACATGTCCAATGTTGACCAAGCAAACCTATCAGAGTTTGCCCGCAAGAGAGTAATGATTTCGTCCTTCACTTAGGGTGGAGTCTGAATCCTGACCTTCGTAGTCTAGTTGGGTAAGAGACCGATCTGGACTTCTTCGTTTTTTTATTCCGGCTTACCCCTTTTTGCTAGCTTCTCCTGCAGGCTGATCTCCAGAGTAAAGACACTGTCCCCTCTAACAGCCCTGACCTACAACTCTCGTAAGAGCTTCTGATTACACCTGCATATTCCCACCTTGGTTAGGGTTAAGAATTTGGCCTTCAGGTAAAGGGAGGATGTGAAAACTCCAAACACATTTAAGTTAGTCTTCCCAAGAGTGCATTATAGGGGGAGGGGCAATCAATTATGACGAACTCTATTGGTCGTTGTGCCATGTAGTCGTCATCTCCAAGCTCCATGTCTAGAGTAATGGTCCCCTTAGCTCAAACTGTACTTCTATTGAAGCCGATCAAGTTATGGTGGTACACTTCATCTCTACCAGTAGTTTGGTCCTCATCCTTTTGTACGTATGGAGGAAGAGGATATCAGTAGAATTATTAATGTCCACCATAATCTTTAGAACCTCAAAATTTGAGATCCTTGCCCTTATAACTAGGGCGTCTTAACATGGGGTATCAACCCCTTCAAAGTCTTCGTTAAAGAAGGAGATTGAAGTATCCAACTTCTACCTCTTCTCCCTTATGGCCATTACCTTAGATGGGGTGATAACTAAGCCACTAGTGCTCGGCCAATTCCTAAGGTACGGCCCCCCTAAAATTATGTTGATAACACCATTAGGGGTATAGTTGTTGTAGCAGTCACTATTCTGCTCAACTTAGGCATTCTCGATCCATCACCTCAAAAGCACCTTATCTCTATCATCGTCAGAACGGTCATTGTTCCTTTTTCCGAGCCACATACTTGTTAAAGAAGCCCAGCTGAATGGCATATATAATGACATTCTTCAACTAGAAACACTCGTTGGTAATGTGGTCGTAATCGTCGTGGAACTATCAGTACTTATCAGAGTTTCAATGAATGAAGTTCCCCTTCATTTTTTAGGGCCTCTACAATAGGTTTCGATGCTTCATCTTAGAATAGACTTGGGTAATTGGCCTATTCAGAGGAGTATATGTGTGTAGATAGGAGGGGGAATGAGTCTCACTCAACTCAGGGCTTCTTCTTTCTCAAACCCTTCCCTTCTGATTTACTCGTCATCCTTCAACCGAAGCGATCTTTCACAGATGATCTTTCCTTGTCCTACTTTGTACCAAACCTTTCTTAGTTGGTATTGCACCTAGCATGAATATTGTCCTCTTAGTTGATATACTTTTAGGCTTTATTCCAGCAGTCAATCAAGGTCTTCGGCTTGTTCTTCACAAGCGATCAGAAGAAATCTCCTAAAGGTTAGATGCCAAGCTAGGCCGCATGAACAACTACTCCCTCATCTAGCTAAGGGATCTCAACCACGGCATTATTGAACCGGGCTACGTAATCATGCAGAGATTCACCTTCACTCTACCTTGTGAGATACAAGGACAATGTGTCCTTAGAGAAGGGACAAGGGCTTGCTGGCCCTAAAGTGAAGGTTAAATCTGCACACTTGCTCGTCAAAGGAGTTGATGGAGTTCTCAGGTAGGTGGTTGAACCACATCCGAGTAACTTCCCTTAGTATGCTTAGGAAGGCCTTACATATAATAGCATCCTCATGACCATGTAAATTCATGAGGGTACAAAAATGGAGAAGGTAGTCGTCTGAATCACTTGTGCAATCGTACTAATCTAGGGTTGGAAGCTTGCTATTGGGGGGCAACACTTCATCCTGGACCCCTCCTGATGAAAGGGGTCTTATTATTGGTAACTAGCCCAGCATCGCCAGTTACTTTACTCCACTGTTGTTTGAAGAGCCTTCTCACCATGTCACAAAGCTCATTCAAGTCAGGGTCATTTGCTAAGTGAGCTCGATACGCTGCAAATTGCCTCAATACTCCATAGGAGTTAGCCATCTGCTCATTTACAAGCAAGACTCGGTCGCATGTGGCTATGGACCTCGCTAGTAAATGCTGCATTAGGGGATCAAGCTGCTAATCCTTGATATTGTACTGTTGTTGGGAGTAATGGTCCTACCCAATACAAGCTTCCAAGGCTTCAAGATGTGTGCTATGCCTCTCAGATTCGTCGAATTATGCGTAAAGTAGCCTATTCTAAGCAACAAATTCTTTTACCAAGCACTCTAAGTGCTCTAAGCGCTCTTCCAATACCTCCTTGTAAGGTGGCAAGGCTCATCCAATTAGTTGTTCGCTAATTGACAGTCTTCATGTTCATTGATGCAAGACATGGTAGCTAAATATGGTGTTCAAGAAATGTGTTTAGTATGTTTGGGCTTTTCAAGTAGGAATTTAATTTCCCATATATGACACTAAATGTCGTCTCAGGGTATTTGTCGGTAGAGATTAGGTTTTGCACATTAAATAAGCCTGCAAAAGAGAATACTGCAAAGGGACTCTAGGGTGTTGTCCAACATGATTACTTTGATGCATAAGTTAGCTAAGTGTTTTGGAGAGTAAGGAATACTTGAGAGCAACAAGTAAGCTTAAGTGTACAAAGCGTCAAGTGGTTTATTGTTAAGTAATACCTTGTATTTATACTAGAGCAACATCGGTAGTTGGAGGGTGGTTAGTAGGTAGAGCTTCTTTTACAAGTGTTGGAGAGTAGGCTTGTGGTGTTCAACATATCCTACATATGCCAAAGGTGGTTGTTGACTTGATCTCAACCTTAGTCGATGTCTTTTAACCATTAAAGAGCCTCTTGGACCCAGTCAAGTCGAGGCTAGGGCTTGAGCCCAAGGTGGTTGGCCTTAATCTAAGAGGCATGTCAGATCTAAACGAGCATAGGGGTCCATGTCCAATGAGTCTTATCAACACTAACCATAAAATCAGTCTAGTCTAATCCCGATCCAATCTGGTTAAACCATGACTAAACTTTGATTCCACTCCTTTAACCTTTAACTTTTAATCTTCTCATATGTTCGAGACAATCATTCGAATCAACTTTGATAATATTATATTTATTTTGCATACGTTCATCTCTCATGCCTTAAATTTAAATATTAATTTTCAATTAATTCATGCTTATAAAAAAAAAAACCCAATCACTAATGTGTATTAGCATATCTTCATCTTCGATGCATTAAGCTCCAAAACATTAACTTTTAATTGATTCATGTCTATAAAAATCCGTTAATCACTAACATACAATACAATATTAAATATAACTTTTGTTTATATTCAAAATAAACCACATACATAAATATTATAATGCATTTTGCTAATAGGTATAACCTCTTTCTATATAGGAAGTCTTAAGTTCTTCGGATTTTTTTTTTTTTAACAACTCATGTAAAAAATAAATACAACTTCTTAATTAATTGACAAGTTATACAATTATATTTTCTAAAGAAATCCTTTGTCAAAATTGTTTAACTTTAATAGAATATAAAGTCTATAAAATATAGGAAAAAATAGTAAATGTAAATTTATAATAATGCATAATATTTATAAGGAAAGCCACAAGCTATAAAAGAATTTTGGAGAAATTACAAATACATCCCCTTATTTGTTTTATGTGCATATAGTCTTGATATCATTGAAATTGTTCATTTGTACCCATAGATGTTTTTAGAAAGTACATTTAAGCTTATAAATGACCATTTTGCTCTTAATCTTATATATTTTTATTTTAGTGTTAGTATTTTCATTATTATATCTAAATGCAAAATAATAAAATAGGGTCTGAATGTACTTTCTTATTTTAAGATTTGGGGTTTAAATGTGCAATTTTAAGGATGAAGGGGTTATTTGCACATAAAGCAAATATAAAGAGGTAACTATCTCTTTTTGTTCCTAAGGTTAACTTAATTTATTTATAGAAGCTAATAAAAGCTCGCAAGTATTTCAATCTCATTTAGTAGTCACTGACTCTCATTCTTCTTACAAAACCTTAAAACTTTTCATTCAGGTTTTTAGTATTAGTGGTGAGGAAGAGATCTCTCATTCCTCAAGATTAGCACATTTCTCGAAGCAATGATCAACCAACCTATTGAGTCCCACTCGACCCTATTGATCCTTCTTCTTCTTCTTCTTCTTTTTCATTTTGAGGTTGTTAAATGTACCAAATAGGATTTATCATAGTGTAAGTAAGAAACTTAGCTATAAACTTAAGATTCATAATCATTGATAGGGGTTGAGTTTAATATTTGTATACTAGATTATAGATGTTAATTTTGAGCTTTTGTCAAACATTTAACCTAAATAATAGGTATATGGTCACTATTATTTATTTCTTATGTATGTCAAGATAGTAGTACTGGATTATGAATTAATTAAATGTTATGTTATTATGTGTGTGGCCATATAAAACTGCATGTGGCAACCATGGAACAAACTATGGTGTAATGTATACTTTAGAGGAGTGGATAAATTAGCTACTGAAGTTGTTATGATAACTCAATGGGTCGTAATTATGACGTAGTCATGCCCAGTACAGTTAATAAAAGGAAAGGAAGTTAATAGTAAAGGGCTATTCAAAGGAATGTAATATCAATTGGACCATTTCAATTGACCCAATTGATGAATAGCAGGTGATAGATTCAGTATGAGAGTATTAGTAGTTTCCTTAAATGGTAATAGGATCAACTTATGCATTTTGTCATATAGATGATAGCACTACAAGCCTAGTCATGTTTCACTGATTTGAGATTCATAGAATCATGATTTTTGTTTCATGTTTTGTGGTCTATTATCATTGAGTTGTGAGAGGTATTGTACAACAATTTAGATTTGTGTTTGTGAATGTGAAATCAGAGTTGCTTAGGAATTGCAGTTGTTGGACGATTGTGTTGGTTGTTCAGACTTAATGTTATATCGAATTAATTAATTGTCTATTGTATTTAGTAGTATGTTAGTCTATGTACGAGTGTGCATCTATATGTGACTATATAATGGATACGTTCTAGGTTTTGCAACTCATCCTATTGGGATTTACATTTTTAAGTACATATGACATTAATAATTATGATGCTTGTTATTATTCCTATAATGAGGATAGTTATGATGGATCACAAGGATGTCTCGATGCTAGATATTCTAAAGTATTATAATTAATTCAATAGGCCATTTACCTACATTTAGTTTTTTTTTTTCTATTTTTAGAGGTTTCAATTTAATTTTTATGAAAAATCAAAAAATTTATGTTTTGGTCAAATTATGTAATTGAAGTTATTAATGCTAATAATTTGAATAAGTATAATATTTAGTAGGTTTTCCTAGCCTTTTGTCTATTCATATTAAGTGCATCCTATGCCCAAAGCATAATATGTATTATATGGTTCAATTTAGAGTGACAAGAAAAATTAAACAATAATTTATGGTTTTGATTAGTATGAAGAAATAAAGGAAAATATTCACTAAGCCGATATTTTCTTTTAGAATATAAAGTCCCAACTACTTGAGCAATTGTTCACCCAATGATGTTACAAACACAAAGTTAAAGTAATAAATTAAATGCTTCCACGTTAGTTGGTATGCAAATCCCCATATGATTCCTCAACCTAGCTATCATCACATTGGTTGGTATGTGCTAAATTGTAATTAAAGAATAAATGGTTATTAATTATATCTTTAAGCAACCTTCAATTAATTACAAAATAAATTGCATTGGATTGGATCTATATCTATGTTAAAGGTACAATTTAGGGCTTCAATTTTGATTCCATACATGTTGACTTTGACCATGGTTGTAGATCTAATTCAATTCTATTATAGAAACATCTCTATTTCTCTGTTCTAACCATGTGTACTTATGTTTCTTAATATGAGACAAACTTTAAATACTCAGAATAAATGTTAAGCTTTTATATTATCTAGACAACATTTTTTTTCCTTATTAGATCCTAAAACCACAACCAATACTAGTCAACCAATTGAAATTCATGATATTTACTTAATTTCCTACTTCAACTGCTTTAGCACCCCCATGTAACACTTCTAGGGATTCAATGTAACTTTTTTTTCTTTTTCATTTTTTTTATACAAGTATTAATGGAGAGAATAAAGAGAGTCAATGAAAATAATATGAATATTCATTAATTCAAAAGGTTAATTAATTAATATTTCTTTCACATCAATTTCTTCAATTTCCCATGAGGATGTATCCGTGATTCCCATATTACATTAACAACCCGGTAATGGTGTTGTTTGCAATGTTTTAATTATGTATTTTCTAAGGAATTTTTTTTTTGAAAAATAAAATTAATTTTTTTAAAAATTGAATTAATTATTATTTCTTGAAGAAATCTCTCATTATTCTTAATCTTTTTATATAATTAAATCAATATTTCCTTTTCATTTCTATAATCAATATTCCTTATTAGGCTTTACACTATTTTAATATTAAAATATAGAGTATAGATGAATGTGTTCTTTATATGTGTATATATTTATATATACATATGTAGCATATATTGAAAAAAAAGTTCTTTGATTCTAATATATTATGGGTTTTAATGAGTGATGGGTAAGTACTAATGATACTTAAGCACATATTATTGATAATTAGTCTATATTTTCACCTTTATTATACTTATATGCTACTAATTCACCCATGTAATGCCACTAAAAAAAAATTCAAACTTTAGTAAAGAAATATTACAGCAGAATATATATATATATAAATATATTTTGTGGCAATGTTGTTTTTCTAATACAATAAGTTAGCCATTGCAAAAAGAAGGTATCTACATCGTTTTATTTTTTTTTTCCATTTGTTACTTTCTTTTTACTAGTGATATCATTTGATAATTTATAATTGGTTAATACTTTTGATTATAAAATATTGTTCTTTCAAAGCAACAAATACACAGATATTCAAATACCAAAATATACAAAATTTATTTGTACATTTTTATATCATGTCATTATAGTAGTGTTAAAAAAAATTATATACCTTTTTGTAATGATTAACTCGTTGTATTAAAAAAAAAAATTGTTCCAAAAAAGTATTTTTGCCGTAATGTTTCATTGCCATAACTTAATTTTTTTTGTAATGCGCATTAATACCAAGTCTTTCTCACAAGTATGGCACATTTCACGTGATATGATTAGATAACAATTAATTTGCATGAAAACAATGATTAATCAAGTGAATATGAAATAGAGAGGGATTTTGAAAAAGCAAAAAAGGTAATCTTACATGTCATTTATTTGGAGATAACAAAGAGGAAATAGAATAATTATATACTCTCAATTTTCTATTACCTTGTTTACTCGAAAAAATGGGGAGGAAATTATATTTCCTAGGAGCTTTCTATTCTCACCTAAGAGTGTAAATGAACCAAGTCATTTGCAAACTACTTAAACTCAATAAGAGTATTATTCGAGTTTAATTCAGTGATAATTAGGTAATACTGGAGCTTAAACTACTCGAGTAGTAAATCAAGTCGAGCTTGAATTTTAAAATGCTAAGCTTGTAAGTCTAATCGAGTTTGGTATTTTTTAATATATTTTTAATTTATTTAAATATAAACGAATATGATATTAGTTTGGGAAAATTATAAAAAGTACGAACCTAATCAAACTAATTGAGTTAAGCTTGAACTTGGCAAATATATTTTTTAGTCAAGTTAAAACTTGGTCAAACTTAAGTTTCGAACTAGTTTTTAAATCGAGTTAAAGCTCAAGCCTAATATTGTTCAATTCAACTCGATTCGATTATACTCATATTTGTACTCCATCGGGAATAAATATTACCTAAAAATATGTGAAACAAACTAGTGAATAAAATGTTCAACTAATTGTACCTTCATTAATATTACGAGATAAATTTAGATTACTTTTCGAAGTACTAAATAGAGAAAAATTAGTAATTTTATTTATATTCCCAACTTAATCCTGCAATTAATGAAGTGATGTAAACATTAAAAAGAGTATTTTAAAGAATAAAAAGTTTTACAAAGTAAATATTAGGATAGAAATTCCTAAGCTACTCTTGATAACAATTATTTCTAGGGTATAATCAAAATAAACAGTCTGTAACCGAGTCCAAATACTTGTGACAAGTGGAATAGAGGAGGCTAGGTTAAAATCCCCTCCTTTACATAAGCAATAATAAAGGGTATTTATTTAATGGTCGGTTATAACCATCTGTTGTTTCCATTATTAATCAGGATTTAATAACCTCAATAGGCTTGATAAAGAAGAAAATAAACCAAGAATTCATAATAATGAGAGAGGGGTAAAACCATATAAAACAACTTATTCCAAGCTTACTAATCCAAAACTCTTTAAATCATTAAAAAAAAGGTTTAATTGTTTTTTTATATTGTCACCAATCCAAAAAATTAATCTTATTAAGCTTTAGCCATGAATTATATTTTGCATGTTGATCCATTTAAATAGAGAAAGTAGGTTGGTAAAAAAATTATGGAATGAGTGGCGGTTATATTTGCTATTTATATTGCCAATAAAAGCAAGCAAAGGATATACTTTTATTTTTTATGCACGTATACAATATTGAAAATGTGGTAACATCCTGAACTCTAATAACATGGGATAACAATATACTTAGACTGAAAGTTATGTAGTTCATAATGTATTGAATTATGCTAATATATTCGTAAAATCCAAATCGAATAGCTAGTATCTGCTAAGTGATGGTTGACGCAAGCTAAACACTATTATTAATGGAAAAAACTCTAGTCTTGTCCCCTTTGCTTCTTCTATTTTTCTTATCAAACCATCTTTTAGGATTTTCAATTACACATATGAAAATAGCAAAAATGTTAAAAAAGTAGCCAAACTTTATTAATTATTTATAATATTGAACACCTACATGTATTATAAATAATGCCATAATAATTTTTTTTTTCCTCAACTACATTACAACTTAGGAGAGGCCATAATCTTTATCAAAACTTTTAAAGTTATTTTATAAGACTACCTTTCTAGTATCCACATATATTTAGACTATCAAATCTTTCATTACTCCACTAACATAAATGTACAAATGACCATCAAATCTTATTTTACTTTGTTTACTTTTAAATAATTTTTACTAGATATATCTACACATATATTAAGAAAAATGATATTTTACACATCAAGCTTTAATATCTATATCTATATATATAAATGGGAAACTTATAAATGCATTCCCTTATATTTACTCCACTTGCAATTAATTCTTCTATTTTCAAAATTAAGAATTTAACCACATAAGTCTTAAAAAGAAAATGCAGTTCAATTCTTTCCTTTTTGCTCTTGATTCCATGCATTTTTAAGTAGAAATTGTAAATAATATTCTTAAACTTTGACATTCACATAAATATATCCAAACTTACAAAGTTTATTCTAACACCTCTTAAATATTTATAAATTTCAGCCAAAAAATAAAAAACTTATAAATTAGTAATGTTAAAAGGCTTTTGCTTTCTGTATATAAAAAAAAACTAACTAAATTCAAAATTCAAGAGTATTAAATTATAATTTGATACGTTTATGGGTATATCTGCACTAAAATCTAAGTGAAGGAGAGGGGAGGGGGGATGAGTATTGTTATCTTAGATCTCTAATCGGTAGAGTCTCTAGACCTCCTAGGGCAGAATGGGCTCTAATTGGAATGCCTAAATGGTGGGGAACTTCCTACAAAATAAATAGGGGGTGAATCACTATGTTTAGAGGTTATTCAGTGTAACCACTTTAATACTTAAGTTAGTAAAAAAGAAAAGAAAGCTTAGGCTTGATGTGGAAAATGTAAGAGCATGTGACTTTTCTATTACTTAGACTTAGGTAATAGGCTAAAGAATTTGGCTTACCTTCTAGGAATTCAAATAAGGGTATTTATAAGACATGTTTCTATTCACATGCCTTCAGAATTTTAAGGAGTTGATAAGGACCCTTGGTGGAAGGAATGATTACTCTCGAGCCTTATGATTGTCTCATCCTTCTCACCGTTGTACAATGTCATACGTTAGGACCATGCTTGGTAAGCATGGGTTAAGCTGCTAGTTATCATATCAAATTTGTTGTATGGGGAGGAGTAGCTTAATGAGGGATCTAGTCCTAAAAGTAGCATGCTTATTCACGCTAGCTTTATGGTCAAGGTAACCTACAGTCTTAGGCTACACTAAGTGAGAGGCCCCTTAGTAACATGTCCGTAGCCGAGGATTCAATCGTGGTCCCTGTCATCATAATTGGACCATTAGTTGATTACTTAGGTAGTAGTTACCTATCATGTAGGTTGGGCGCGTTTGTGATTCTTACCTTCTAAGGAGTGCTCTTGGGCCATTCAAGTTTTGGGCTTTAGGTTAGCGAATCATATCCAATAGCTAATATCAAAAAGTATAATTTGAAATCTCTTGGGATTATTTGCCAATTGAAAGAATTTAGTTAGTATCAAAGTACATCTTATAAGTTGGAGATGTGTCCACACTACGGTCAAAACTTAGAGGATTATTTACTTTTTTTTATTCTAACTTTAAGTACTATAGTTATTTTATCCAAATGAAAAAATAGTAAAATATGATTTAAAAGCACGTTTTTTCAAGAATTTCGGAACTTATATCTCCAATCTAAAAGATAAGGGTTCGAGCCCACTTAGAGCAAAATAAAATGTAAGATTTTACATAATACCTAAAATTGTTAGATTGCCAACTACACAGTACATAGAGTAGAGCATCCATCAATAAATTGAGAAAAAGAAAAGGGAACTTTAGTAATAATTTACATAAAAGACGTACTTGACTTATAAAATTTTCAGTGCCAAAGGGATGATACAAAGTACTTTTGGTCCACATAAGTTCAACGAAATTAAATTTTAGTAAAAATTAATATATACTACATACTGTTAGGGTTTTGCATGTGCACCAAATTTACTGCTTGCACGTTGCATTTAAGAGACTGTATGGTGTGTAGCGCATTTCAAGCTCAATCGACACACATACCCATCTCATCTTCTCAGGGGTATTAGATTATTAACCACATTAAATGGAATCATGTGTGAATGTTGTGTAGACTGCAAGATATCAATTTATTATTTTTGGTACATCGATAAACCGGCAATGGTCAAAGGGAACAACTTAGGATACTAATAAATTAATGAATTTTTGTCCTAATATTGTGTCTGTTGGTTAATATGTGATGATAGCAAAAATGAAAAAAGGACGAAAATGATCAACCATCTTTTGTTATATTTTAATACTAGTTAAAGAGTCTCGGTGATGCACGAATTAAAGTTTAAATAATTTATTACAATTTTTTTTAAACAATTAAAATCGATAGATATGAAAATTCAAAATGTAACTATCATAATGGTATGTTATTTGGGAAAACCATCATATTATTATGAACAAATATATGTATGGAGTTTTTTTTTTAATAGAACTGACTATTATTTATTTCATTTAGAATTGTACTAAAAAATATTATGATATGTTGATATCATATAAACTTATAAAAATATATTATATCAAATTTTTCTTCTATTATAATATATTAAAAAATTATAATATATCGATTTGCGTTAATTATTTTTATACAAATTCATGTGATAAAATGAGTTTTCGTCATATTACGGATGGATTTGTATAATAAAACTTGACAAAAACTATTTGATGGGATCAAATCTTACTCAAAGTACAGAGCACAAAGAAACTTGATAAAAACTGTTTAATTTCACTAAATCTTCTTTATCCAACCTCTTTTGTCTCTCTCCTTGTCCTGTAAAAGAAGGAAAGGGTTCCAAAATTACATATGATATATAATAGAAATTATAAAAATACATTAATGATATCATAAAAAGATGAGATATAAAAAGAAATGTGCTTCAAAAATTATATATTGTAAAAAAAAATTATAAAAATGCATTAATTGTACCATAAAAAAATGAGATATAAAAAAGGAAAGAATTTTCGAAATTATATATTATGATATAATTTTTGGCCAAACTTGTTAAGTTAATCTTCCATCTTTTGTGTTCAGAGCCCTTCACATTTTTAAGAAAGGTTAGAAAATGTCCATTCATCATGTTTATTATTCCATGATAGTGAAGAACCGAAATCAGTTCGACGAGGATCTATTTTGTTAATTAAAGTATCCGTGTCAAAAAATTTAAGCAGAATCATATTCAAAATGATGGTATCTTTTGTAATTTTCTAGGACCTTTTTGGTATATCCTTTTAGTATCATTTTGGACACCATTTCCGAATCACCTTTTTTAACCACAATTATAATAAGATATAAAAGATAAAATTTATCCAATTTATCATAAACAAATCAGATACAAGACAAATAATTTTTAAACTCGTATTACACATAGTATAGTTATAGATGAGATTTAAACAAATATTAAATATAATCTAAAAATATCCCTAATCATTCTAAAATGATGAAGCATTCCAACTGAATACTCAAAAAGGTGAAGGATTTGAATAAGTTAAGTTATAAGGCAAATATTTCAAATTAAATAAAAAGAGATGACTTTTAAGGTGGAGAACGTTTTCTTGTATTTTGCCACGACAAATATGGTGGTGAAAGCTTTGGGGGCAATTATGGAAGGTTTGGAACTAATCGTAGTGTGGATTAAGGAATGGTTAAAGAACTAAACTAAAACCACAAAATTCTACCAAACCAATGGAAACAAAAGTATGGTTTTATGTTCAATATAGTATGAAAAGTTAATGAACCAAACTCTTACAACTTGAGGAAAAGGGATGAACATAAGTGAACTAATTCTAAATATGCATAAACAAACTACTATTCTTCAATTATGTTGTGTTCGCGAAAGGTACTTAGGTATATGATTTTAAGGTTAGGGCAATCAGAGAGTGGATCACACCAAAGAATGTTTTTAAATTGTGTAACTTTCATCAGTTGATCACATTTTATAGGTGCTTAATCAGAACCTTTAGTACTGTTATAGCGCCAATACAAAGTGTGTAAAGAAAGGAAAGTTTCATTAGGGAAAAAAAAGTGGCCAACAGCTTTGCAACTTTAAAGGAAAAGCTATGCAATGCATCATGGCTTCGCTAGATTTCAATAAGCTGTTTGAAGTTGATTGTAATACTAATGGAGTGGGAAAAGTAGCTATTATATCCAAAGAGAAGCAACCGATGGCATTCTTCAACCAAAAACTTAGTGAAGCAATGATGAAGTAGAGTACATATGACAAGGAACTTTAATAAATAGTGCATGCACTTAAAACTTAAGAGCACTACTTCATAGCCAAGGAGTATGCTATATTCTGAGCATGAAGCCTCAAAATACTTGAATAGTTAGAAGAGGATTAGTAGTGGCATGTATGTAAGGTGGTGTTAAGTTCTACAGAAGTTTCCATTCAAATTGAAGTATATATTTGGCATTCAAAACCAATTTGCCAATGCTTTAAGTAGACGAGTTTTGTTATTACTCACTTTAAGTAATGAAATTATCTACTAGTTTAGACACATACAAGTAAGTACATATACGTTTATCCTGATTCTTCTTGCGCTGCTGAAATGCCTTGCATGCTCAAGATAACATAGAATGCCTTTATCGCAATGGAGACTGTAAGGGCTCTAAAAAAGTATCATTAAGCTCCCTCAGAGACACTGGAGTCAACTAAGAAGGTAGATCTAGCCATGTCGTACAGTATCCCATGGATGGCAGTTGTTAATATCCCCAATGTCGCTTATGAGGAGCTGGCGAAGTGAGGATCTCCAGGTGATGCCAAAACTCTAGAGTCATGTAGGAGCTAGAATCAACTTCTGAACTAAATCTGGCGTCAAAGCTAGAACCTATATCACCTAAGTCAATAAAATATTGCCCCCTAGACAACATGTCATGGTCTTAACCAACATAGCCATGTATGCATCAAGTAACTCCTTAAACCCTAACTAGACCTCTACTTAGTGGGACAAGGAGGCGAAAAAATTGTCAAGATTAGGTTATCCCCCATCCATGGCTAGTGCATCATGGTCTTGTTGCTATTGTTAGACATACTGGGGATACAAAATAAAGTCGTTATACTCCTGAACAAGCTGTAGAGCTCCATCTGCAATTGCCAGTGTAGTTGGAAAGTCTTCTACCAACCGTACATCATAAAGTAAGTCGACCTAAACTATACAAATAAGGTAGGGTGTATCGGTATCTATTGCAAGTACAATAGAAGACAAGTATGGTTGTTACTTACTAAGCATCCAATGATAGCTCCTTGATGCATCATATACCGATGCATGATCTTCCCATACCAAGGCCAGTAACTAGGTTGACTCTATTTGTAACTTAATTGGTATTGTTTATGGAGATAAGTCAAGATAATGGGATGTTACATTAGTACAAGTAAAACTTACATATAATAATGTTGTTCATGGTAATAATGGCAAGTCACAACTATACTCTTAATTTAATTTAGTTATCTAAAGGGAAGGGAAAAAATGCTTCAGCTAAGCATATGGCTAAGTAAATTGTTGAAGTGCATAAAGAGGTTAATAGAAGCTTGAATTTGCAAATTAAATGTAAAAGGCAGCTACCACTAATCACAGGAAAAGTACAATGTCAAATGAGGGAATTCAAGTCCCAGTACTTCTTTGAGAGGTAAGGTTTCCTATTGGTATTACAGCAAGTTACAATTAAAAAAGCACGATTCATACATAGTGCTTCAAAAGATCAATGATGGTGCATATATGATTGATTCTCTTAATGGTGGCAAATTTGTCTTTATTTCATGGTTCTTTAGACCCTTTGTGTCCAAACTCGAGATTGAGTTTTTCCCATGTGGAGAAAACTGATACAAACAAGTTTTTTGTTGTTGTCTGAATTTAGTTGGTAGAGATTTATGCCTTAGACCTTAAAAATGGGCTTGGGCCTCTATAAGAGAAAACATAATCTATAGTTACTTAAGGGTTGCCCAACACAATTACTCTTATTGTTGGTGACTTTTGAGAGTTGGAAATATTCTACATAGATAAGAAAAATGTTTAGTACGGAGACCAATCCGGTGCGGCCACTCCGATGCCTAAGTCAATAAGCAGGAATGAGAAGAGTAAAGTAAAGAGGTTAAGAGTTATCAGATGTCTCTTACAAAGTTTTATTCCCATATTTATAGAAGATAGTCATGTCTGAAGGAGCAATTATCAGAATAATTATCGAGACACGTGGAAGATTCTTAATTAGACACCTTTCCTAAAATGTAGGTAGAGTAAGCGGTTATGTAATATAACTGTACTTGTAATAACTGTTCGCACCATGAACTTGAATTCAAAACATCAATGGATCTGTGTATTGCCGAGAATATTAATTACTTGACGAGGTGCCAAGAATATAGTTTGTGCAGCCTGTTGTTAGCCAAATGGACGAGTAAGACAGGTGGACAAAAGCTGACTATCAACATTTGCCTCCCCAACTCTCGTATTCAAGAATTTGATAAAGGGAGTAATACATAATGCTCTAGAGGCCGAGTGGAGAGCAATTCTTCAGATGCTGAGCAAGATAGGAAGCAAGACGGTTCACATCCTAATTGAAAAGTTGCAACTTTCAAATTCTCGCCTGTTCAAGAAACCAAAAAGTAGGAAGTATGACACCTATCGCCTCGATCATCATTATGCTGCAGGCCTAATAACTATCGGGGAGTTGTCAACCATTGAATTTCTATCTTGAAACACGCATCAACAATCCATGCTACAATCAAATCAGCGCATGATTACCATCAAAAACAAATCTGCAGTTGTGAGGATATACTATCCATATTTAAAGGACTATTCAAAATCAGAATTCATTTCTATTCAAAATCAAAAACAAATTTTCTTGCTTTCTCATCTTCACTCTTACATTCTTCAACTTTTGTGATACTATTTCTCATAACCATTTAGGTATGATTCGTGACGTCGTCCGTCGACTTATCCTCTCCGATTTCGAAGCAATAGAAACTAAGGCCACTTCTCCCCCCAAAATAAGGAGCGAGACAACGTATTCTTCTAGTAGCTTAGCCGACAATATTGAAGAAAGGTGGGATAAGCTCACCCAGATAAACACTCTTGCAGTGGATAGTTATCTTGAGGACAAAGAAGGGAGATCATCGGTGAGATATCTGTATAACAACATAACCTACTTCTGCGACTCTCCAAATGAAACTACCAGCTTTATTGACGAAGTTCTTGTCATGAAATACAACCAGTTCTAACAAGATCTTCCTATAACGTAGAATCTAAGGAGGCCAAGAGAGGAGAAGAAGGTATGTTTCCCAAGGGAGCACAAATTCCATATATACCTGAAGTATTTAGATTTTGAGTTACGCTTCCCTTTCTCAGCATTTGTGATTGGCTTCTTCAACTACTTTAGAGTTACGCCGAGTATGTTCTCAACAAACACACACCGGCTTCTAGCGGGTTTCGAAATAGTTTGTGAAGAAGTTGAAGTCAGGGTTACACCTCAACTATTTCGATATTTCTTCATGATTAGGAAGCAGCCTGACGGGTGGTACTTTACTGCTGCAAGACATGGACAGAAGTTCATAAATGGGTTGGAGTCCAAGATTTACAAGTGGCATGACAAATTCATGTTAATAGTGTTTAATGAAGAGCTCGACGTCTGGACTTAATGGACTAAGCCAATCTATATTAAGGATATAGAACTAATTCCAAATGATGCAGCAACAACGAAGAAAATTCAAGAAAGGAGGAAGAACAAAATGTTATTTTAGGATGCCGAGAAAATTATATGGCATTATGAAAGCAAAGAGCCAATATTTTCTGAAAAAGAAGGTACGCTAATGAGTTACCATTATGCCGAGTATAGCTATAAGGGAGAAGCCGTTCTCGTGACTTAGGAGGAGAATTGTTGCCTTTAAGCCTTGCTCAACACAGAGAATGTAAGTTTATTTTTTTCCCCTATGTTAATATTAACTTGCTTACTCGTGTTGCAATATGGGTGTTAGTAAGGTAAATCCTGCCAAGCTATTAGCCTAAGCCAAAGCTAAGAAATCAAAAGCCAATAAGAGAGTTGCCACCACAACAACCACTACTTAGCCTACTGCCGTGAAGAAAACGGCGAAGGAAGATGCAATAAAGCAAGCGGCAACACAAAAGAAAACCCTTCAACCGATGGAAGGAGGGTGAGAAAGTGCCAGCTGGGGTTACTCATTTTGGGGAGCCTCCAATCAAAAGTATTCAACCTACTATCGAATGGAGAAAAGGTAGTTGAGAGACCTTACCTCGTAGTGAGGCCAAAGAAGCCACTGCTACTGAAGGGTTATCGTTGGTGTTAGAGGTGGTGCCAGTGCTGATAAGAGGCCAGGAAAGGAACTCACCGGCTAACCACTTGCTAAAAGGTCTAAGGGTTTAGATGAGAAGACGAAGGAGGCAATGTAGTCCAAAGCTCTTAGCATCAGCAACATTGAATTCGTCCCCAACAAGGAGGTCACGAGTACTTTGTCTCGTGTTAGAGCCAAAACGTTTTGGATACCAACTCGACCCTGAGCAACAGGACCACATCTTTGGCCTTAATTGAAGGAATTATTCTTTCAAGGGACAAAAAGATCACCAAGAAGGATGTTGACAAGGTCGGCAGTTGCAATAAGGCCCATATCACGGCCAAGTTATATGACGTGAGTATCTTTATCCATCTTTATAACTGTTAAATTTACTCAATTTCTAATATTTGGTTTTCTTTTCAAATGAGCAGCCATATTTTGATGGCTTTGGATGAGGTTGATAAGGAAACTAAAAAGGTAAGATCCATAGTAGTCTTCATGTATTTTGTCGAGTCATTTTGGGCACTCATCATATTAAATGAAATTGTTGCAAAAAATTGAGGATGCATATAATGTATCCAAAGCCCAAACTGCTATTGTTGAGAATGCAAGGATAAAGGCCAAGATAGAGGCGAGAAAGCTCCAAGAAGACCTTGCTATCGAAAAGTTGGCACATACCCTTACAACCAATGAAGTCTTGAGCCTGAAAGCTAAAATGAAAGAGCAGTATAAGGAGTCTGAAGGCCTAAAGGAGGAACTGCAAAAGAAGAAGGAAGAGTACCGAGGCCTGGATGAACTCTTTACACAATGAGCAATGAGGAATATAAGCTTAGAATGCAGATTAAAGAGTTAAAGACCAACAACTCAAACTTATAAAGCCGTATTGCCAAATTGGAGGAGACTGTGAGGAAAAGACCATCAATTAAAGAAGCTCTCGATATAATCACACTTAATCGGCAGTACGAGAGATTTCTACGGAAGAAGTTGTTAGAGGGGGTCTAAGTGGCAAGAGAGGAGATCTTGAAGCTTTACCCTGATTACAATCTCTCCTACCTCAACTTTGCCAACGTTGACAACAAAGTCAGCGGTGATGACGAAGAGGATGACGATGAGGTAGGTGCCGAGATTGTTAATGAAGGTAATGATGAAGCTCATGTGGAGGATCTAAAGGAAGATGAAGAACGTCTATCAAAATTAATCCCCTATGAGCGAAAAGAGAAATCTGCTAGCTTTGAGACCCTAAGTGCTGAGAAAGAAGCTTGCTCGGAGAAAGCCCCAGCCTCTTATCCAAAAATTACTTCCGTTGCCTCTGAGGATAGATCTTAAGATTTTCTTTGTATTCTTTGTTCATTGCTTTCTCTATTAGGCCAAGCATTTGTAATCAATACTTTATTAAATGAAAAGTACCTTTCATATTAACTGCTTTAAGTACGTTTTATTTCACGCACAGCGCTTTTCCGACGTGTATGATCTAAGTGTTTTATTTCACACCTTATTCGTTAGCATGTTTTATATCACACGCTAAGTATATCTTGGCATGTTTTATTTCACACACCTAATTGTTTCTCGGCATGTTTTATTTCATATGCCCAATTATTTCTTGCTATGTTTTATTTCACACGCCCAATCGGTACTTCTTTATAAACTGTCTGTTAGCCGTTTTAGACATAGACTAGTCACATTATTCGGTTATAAGATTAATTTATGTAGTTTGTTAACCTCAATAAGCTAGAACCTAAGTCAATTCATTTGCCGTACAATTTAGAACTCATTAACTCGGTAATTATAAAAAGAACAAGAAACATTATATGACTTCAAACATAATTCTCATAAAAAAGTATTGTAGTCTTACAAGCATTGTCGCCTTACAAATAAGTAGAGATGAACATCATCTAACCAATCAATTGAAATATAATTTTAAATTATCGGCATTCCATGCTCGAGAGATAATAGATCCATCTAACCATTCTAATTAATAAGTCCCCTTGCCAACGACTTTCTGGATCCTAACAGGATCCTCCCAATTCGCATTGAGCTTCCCTTAACTTGCTCGCACAGCAATAGCTTCCATCTTTAAGCAAACCAAATCTCCAAGTTGAAAAACCTTGTGCTTCACTTTCTAATTGCAATACCTTGCCACTTTATGTTGATATGCCGCAACCCTAACTCTTGTAATATCTCAAATGTCGTTAATGGTGTCCAAATTCGTAGTTAATCCAACTTGATTAACCATAATGTCAAAATTCTACGTCCGCAGATTAAGCAAATCCAACTCAATCGAAAACACAACTTCCGTACCGTATGCTAACTTAAAAAGTGTCTCCCTTGTTGTAGTTCTATGGGTGGTTCAATACCCCCATAAGACATTCGACAATTCCTCGGGCCATTTATCTCTAACTTGATTTACTTTCCTTCTTAGGTCGTGCAAAATGATCTTATTTATGGCTTCAATTTGTCCATTCATCTGAGGGTATGCTACAGATGTATAGTTAAGGTAAATGCTGTACTTCTCGCAAAATGCTTGGAACTTATTGTTGTCAAACTGCAGGTTGTTATCTGTAATTATCATGTAAGAAACTTCGAATCTTGATATGATGGAACTAAAAACAAACGCTTCCACATTTTGCTCAGTGATCTTCGCTACTGCCTCGGTCTCTACCCATTTGGTAAAGTAATCCACAGCAACAATGACAAATTGTTCCTTAGTAGTAGCCTTCGAAAAGGGTTTGAGAATATCTAGCCCCTATTAGGCCAAAGGCTGGTTCGGCTACATAACTTAGTTGTAGGCGCATGACTCAACGAGTCATGCTTCTGCACTAAGGACAGTACCGGACAACTTCCTTTGCATCTTCTCTTATAGTCGGCTAGTAATAGCCGAGTCGTAGTGCTTAAACATACAGTATCTATGCTTTTAAGTGGTTACTACATACGCCACCATGTAGCTCAGATAACACCTTCTAAGCATCTCTCGGAGGAAGGCATTGAAGATAAGGTTGGGATATGCAACATTTATACAGTTAACCATCAATCAGCGTATAGTTCACGGATTGGTAAACCAATTTTCACGCTCTTCTCTTGTCATCGAGGAGAGTACCATCTCTTAAATAATCCACTAAGGGATCCATCTAAGATTCTTCTTTTAGGCAAAGAGCCAACTCACAACTCTATGAAAGAGTGAATAGACTTTTTTGAGGAACAAATTCAACAAAAAGTTTGTCCCTCAATTCAGAGAATGCCATACTAACTAGTTTTGACAACTTTTCAGCAGCAATATTCTTACTTCTTGAAATTGTGTGGATAGCGAAAGATTAAAATTCTTCTACGAGCGTTCGTACCACCAATAGGTACTTGCTCATCACTTCTTCCCTTACCATGTAACTTCTTATAGCTCGATTCACCACCAATTACAAATCGAAAAACACTTCAAGTTTCTTAGCGTAAATCTCTTTTGCTAGTTTCAATCCAACAATCAAAGCTTCATGCTCTACTTCATTATTGCTGGCCGGGAATTCGATTTTTAAAGCATAATGAACTTTAATATTATAGAGGCCTTGAAGAACAAAGCCTACACCACTTCCTTCTTTCGTCGAAGAACCATCCACACTCGGCAAACTCCACATTATCTTCTCTACCAATGAACTCAGCTACAAAATCAACCAACACTTAAGCCTTTAGTGCCATTCTGAGTTTGTATTGTATGCCATGGGCATTCAGCTCTAAGGCATATTCCATCATCCTCCCAGAGGAGTTAGGTCATTGCAATGCTCGGCGCAATGGCTGATCAATGAGCATTATAATCTGGTGAGCCTCAAAATATAGCTTCAACTTCCTTGTTGAGAGAACCACTACTAAAACAAATTTTTCAATTTTTGTGTACCAGAGCTCTAGCCCTTGCAAAACATGACTCATGTAATAAACGAGTCGATGCTCTTTACCATCAATTCAGACCAATAAAGAAGAAAAGGCTCGGCAGTTGACCAATAGATATAAATATAAATTCTCTCCTGAAATAATTGTCAAGAATATTGCTGGTAATACGAGGAATTCTTTAAGATCGCCAAAAGCTCTCTCGCAATCGTCAGAACATTTGAATTCTTTCGGATTCTTTAAGATTTTACTAAATTCCATGCACCTATCAGCACTTCTCGATACAAATCTATTGAGGGCGACTATTCGCCTGGTAAGTTCCTACACTTCCTTAACCATGCGAGGGATTTCATATTCTTTATCGCCTTAATTTTTCTTGAGTTGGCCTTAATGCCATGCAAAGTAACCATGTATCCTAAAAATTTTCCTGATGTTGCAATAAAGACACATTTTTGTGGGTTGAGTTTCATGCTGTATCTCCTCAACGTAACAAATGTCTCCTCAAGGTTAGCAAGATGTCAATCCTCCTTCACACTCTTCACAATAATATCATCGACATATACTTCAACATTTCTATGAATCTAGGGTTTAAACATCTTGGTAACAAGTCTCTGGTATGTTGCATCGGTGTTTTTCAACCCAAAGGGCATCATCGTGTAACAATACATTCCAAAATCGGTAACAAAAGACATATGGACTTCATCCTCTTTATCCATCTTAATTTGGTTGTAACCACATAAAGCATTCATAAAAAAAAGTAACACGTGTCCAGCGGTTGCATTTACCATTTGATCAATTTCGGCAATGGGAAACAATCTTAGGACAGGCCTTGTTGAGATCTGTGAAGTCAATGCACATTTGCCACTTGACGTTAGACTTCTTAACTAACACACAATGAGCTAGTTAAGTCAAATAAGGTTCTTCTCGGATAAATCCTGCCTTCAATAATTTCTGAACTTCTTCCTCTATTGCTGCTTGTCTCTTTGGTGCAAAATGCCTTTTCTTTTATTGGACGACCTTTACATTCGGATCAATCTGGAGCTTGTGTACCATAACTTCTCTCGGGATACCTGGCATGTTTGAAAGGGATCATGCAAATACGTCAATGTTGGCTTGCAAGAAGTTAATCAAGCTTTGCTGAATATTTGCTGTCAAGGGTTTCCCAATCCTAGTTGTTTTCCCTAGGTTATCTCCTAAAGAAATTTCCTCAGTCTCACTCTCGGCATTCTCTATGACGACCGACTTGCCTTCCGAACAAGTTTTCACTTGAAATACCTCTTCTTATCTTAAGGCCCTCATATATAAGGACCTTACCAATTGCTGATCCCCTTTGTATGCACCGACTCCCGTGGAAGTAAGGAACTTGCCTTTAAGATGTACAGTTGAAGGGACAATGCCAAATAGATACTGACATGGCTATCCCACTATCATGTTGTATAGAGACCAGCATTTAAAGACAAGGAAGTCTACTTTATCCTCTGCAATTTGCTCATCATTGCCGATCTATATCGGTAAAGAAATTACTCTGGTTACTTAGACTGGTTAGTTGTTGAATGCATAAAAATCATACTTATAAGATCTTAACTGTACTTTGATCTTAGATCTCATATGGTCGAATGCATGCTGAAAAATGATATCAACCGAACTTTCTGTGTCAATAAGAATCTTCTTGACTTCAAAGTTGGCGACTCTTACACTGATAACTAGTGTGTCATCATGCGGTCACTAGATGCCCTCAAAGTCATCTCCTAACCTTTTTGCCTTAGATGTTGCAAACATAATTTTTGGTGTTCATCAAGCTTGAAGAGCTGGACTGGCCTATAATAGGTTCGCCAACAATGGTATTGATCACTTCGTTGGGTATTCTACTGCGATTCACATCCTTTGCTTCTCTCTTGGCTACAGTTAGTTAAGTGTCATTCTTTTGTTCCTCACATCTCCTCTAAGATGGTCTGTCTATATTTTCAATGTCATGCGCTAGAAATTTTTGCAAATGCCCACATTAAATCGCATCTTCAATCACATTCTTGAGTTGTATGCTCTCATCTGTGTTGTAACACTTGTCACGGCGGAAGTCATAGTACTTGTTAAAATTTCTCCTCAAAGGATTTCCTCTCATTCTTTCCGATCACTATAGAATGCTTCTATGCCTACGTACCTCCATCAATATGTTCAAAATTGGACAATTGACAGGTGTATGGGATGAAAATGTCAGAATCCTTGTTCTCTTTCTCTTAGCATTCAAACTTTGATCATCATTTGAGCCGAGTTTATCCTTCGTACTTTTTCTCTTATGATTTTTTCTATCTCTTTTGTTCTGATCAGCCTCTTGCCAGGCCTTTGTGTTATCTTCCTGACAGATATATGAGGTGGTTTTAGCCTTGAACTCGGTGAAAGTTTTCAGTTTGCTCTTTGTGAGAGACTTGAAAAAGTTTTCATAGGGCTTAACTCCATCAATTACGGCATTGAAGGCCACACTTATATCTAATTCTGGGATTTGAACCATCTCGGCTATATACCTGGCCAAGTAGTCTTTGATTGACTCATCTAATATTTGTTTAATTGTGTTAAGGATTGAAGAATCCTTAACAGAAAGTTTGCTTGCAAAGAAGTGTTGAAGAAACACTTCTACTAATTCATCAAAACAAGAAATGGTGTTTGGTTTTAAGTGTTTGAACCATGTACTGGCTACATTCCTTAAGGTTGAGGGAAAAGCTTGATAGGCCACTACATCTTTTAAACCATGCAATTTGGCCAACATACGGTAGTACTCCAAGTGGTCTTCAGGGTCCTTTGTTCCATCATAAGTTTCAAACTATGGCAGCTTAATGTACCCAGATATCACTTCCTCCAAAATCTTTGAAACAAAGGGACTGATCTTGATTTGGATTTACTTGCTTGATGCAGCAAGGGTGCTGACATGTGAGGGACCCGCATGATGCACTTACTGCAGTTACTTGCCTTTGTCATTCTTTTTTAAAGCAAGAGTCGAGGGCACCATCATGCCCTCGGCTTGCTTTTTCGGTAACTCTGATGAATAAATTGAATCATCGCTATTATCGGTATCGTGATCACCATACTCTTTGTTCTGATTTAGATGAATGCTATTATGAAGGAAGTTAAGGATCTATTCATGCTTTTTATTTAACTCCAAGTTTTCCTTGGCCAAATCGAGACATAGTTGTTCGAGTTTAGCCAGTCATTGCTCATCAATATGCCGACTCCCCCTTTAAGGTATTAGGAGGAAGTGCCAAAACCCGCACTCTTGGCCATTCTAGTCTTAGCCATGTGGGGTATGTTTAGGAAAAAACAAACAGCATCAAATGTTGTTGGTGACTTTTAGGAGTTGAAAATACCCTGCAAAGATAAGAAAAATCCTTGTTACCAAGGCCAGTCCAGTGCGACTACTTCGATGCCTAAGTTAGCAAGTAGAAATAAGAAGAGTAAAGTAAAGAGGTTAAGAGTTATCGGATGTCTCTTACAGAGTTTTATTACCATATTTATAGGAGATTATTATGTCTGAAGGAGCACTTATCGGAATAACTGTTGAGGCACGTGAAAGCTTCTTGATTAGATACCTCCTTAAAATGTAGGGAGACTAGGCAGTTATGTAATGTAATCGTACTTATAATAACTATTTGCGCCATAAACTTGAATTTAAATCATTAATGGATCTATGTTACTCAGTATAGTGCCGAGAATATAGATTACTTGACGATATGCCAAAAATATAGATTGCATGGCCTATTGTCAGTTGAATGGACGAATAAGACAAGTGGACAAAAACTGACTATCAACAACTCTAATGTCTAAGTCAACAAATCTATGGGAGAGAGTAAGAGAATAAGGAAATTTGTACGTATATGTATAAAAGTCTCTTACCTAGGGGGGCTTCGCCCTTATTTATTAGTGAAGGATGAATAATTTTAAGAAGATGATTGGCTTAAATAAGAAAGTGTATCTTCAAAATAGATTTTCCCTTGAATAGGTAAGTGGGGATTTGTTCCTAAATAGGTAATTCAACAAAGCTATGGAAAACATCAATGCTCGAGGTCCAGATGACTTTGAGCTTCGTGGTCTTAGTGGTTCAAACATCCTGGGTCCATATAATACAAGGACTTGAGTAGATCTAGTAGAGCACCGCATGGGTAACTCCCCAGGGTTGAGAGTAGTCATGGGTCGTAACTTACTAGTTCTTAGTTTGCAAATGTCATAATGGCCTTTTGGAGCCCGCAGTTTGAAATCCTCCTTCGATAGAACTTACAATGTTGGAACATTTAGATTATCAAAAGCAAAAGAAGAAGAAGAAGATATATAAACTTATCAAAATCAATATTGGACAAGGTTAGAAGAGGTTAGAGGTTGATCAAAAGGCATTTAGAAGCCATTAGAAGCAACTGGGAGCTAGTGGATCAAAAGAGCAAGACTAATTTCAAACTTACAGATTAGTTAACTTTAGAAGACTATAACTTTTCACATATAAAAAGTTACAAAATCTATAATATGTCAATAAATACTAATTTGAGTATAGTATAGCTTGTTGGAAAAACCTTACCATTTGGTGTCATTTTGTGCATCTTTAAAAGATACCAAGCTGTCAAAAAAATTTTATTTAGTCTAGAAAAGGGTATCTCCATTTATTTGGTTTCTTGTTTTTCTTATCCTAAGTGTTTTAAGATTATAGATAGCCTAATGGACAATTGTTTTTGTATCTTATAGAATGCAAGTTTATTATCGCTCCCATATTCTTATTTCATACTATACATTATGCTAAGAAGATGGATGCATCACAATAAGCGACCTATGTATCTAGGCATTCATTGCTTTGCAATCTAAATCTCTCTCTCTTGTTATAAGATGAATACACTCTTCTTATTGTTGGCACCATCCCATAAATTAGTAATTCTACCTATCATATCATCACCTTAAGAAGTGGAGCCTATGCTCTTTTTCTCTCAGTTAGAACTTTTTAAAGAGGAATTATTTTCTAAAGCATCCATGGAACTAACGCACCATGAAGTGATAAAGCTAAGGAGTATATATTGAGAGAGTTTAATTCTTTTTCTAAGAATGGTTATGTTCACTAAACTGGTTTACTCTATTCATTGAAACAAAATGAATGAGCAAAATGGAAAAGTTGGTCTTTAGTGGTCACAATAAATTATTTAATTTTAAATACAACATTACCTTTTTATCTATGGGGACAAGTGCTAATGACTACATTTCATTTCTTAAACTAAGTTTCCATCAAAGAAGTTAGGATTTACTCTTAACCAATTTTGGAAAGTAAGGAAACTCAATTTAAGTTATTTAAGATTATAGAGATATCTTATTTATTATAGGATTGTGGACCTTAAGTGAACTAAACTATCTAAAAGATAAAAGAGTATCTTAGGATATGCGTCCAGCCTTAAGGCATACTATATTAGAGATGAGCGAGTAACCCTATCATGTAAGGTATCTATCCATATCTTACTCAACTAGATAGGTTCCGAGTAAGTGTTCATGATCATAAGGTAGATTCTAGGTATCAATTTTTCAAAACTTACTCTTACAGGATAGGGTATAAGTATAATTCTTCATACTCTATACCTATCCTAAAACCTATACTCAAATGTATATAAGATTTAGGTTCCATTGTACCTTGAATCTACTCTTTAAAATTTATCAATTAATATAATATATGAATTAAAAGGAACCTTATACTTTATGTGATCAAGAAAATTAAGAGAGTAAAAACAATATTACATTGATATTAAAAAGAAACACTCAAACTCAATACAACCTTAAACCTTAAGTTGATAACCAAAATATGAACATAGTAATTTTGAACTTTAAAAGGCAATATTTGTTGCCAATTTTATTGTATTTTCTTTTCTTTTGTGCATACACCTTCATTCATTTATCATTTAATTATTTTTCTAATAAGGATTATCGTTTAATATTCAGGCTCCATGTAATGTTGAAAAAATAATTTTTTAGTATGGCAATGGAAAAATATAACCAAATTTTACTATTAAAAAAAAGGAGACGTATAAAGTCAAAATATATAGAAAGATAAAAATTTATAAGTTCCACAAAATACTTTATACTCTATATTGTAATGTTGAAAAAATAATTTTTTAGTATGGCAATGGAAAAATATAACCAAATTTTACTATTAAAAAAAAAGGAGACGTATAAAGTCAAAATATATAGAAAGATAAAAATTTATAAGTTCCAGAAAATACTTTATACTCTATATAGGTTTTGGGGTAGTTCAAGGGTACTATAAAGTGAGTTCCGGTTCTAAAAGTTTAGAAATTTTTACTTAAGGGGTAAGCATACCATGCTTGCCCTATATTCACTAACTCCTATATTGCATATATGATTTAGAATTTAATACAATTACAAATGCGAGATGTTAAATGTATCATAAACAAATTTTAGTATAACTTAGATAAGAATAAAATGCCACCAAAAGTTAATTCCAACCATAAGAGAACGTCTAGATGATATTAACAGATAAAAATACTTAAGAGAAGTTAAATAGCTAAGGTGGAAAGGAATCTTAGTTCAATTTTCGTTTCTTCTCAAGCTTATTTCTCATTAAAGGAAGCAATAGCTCCATTATAAGTTCTTATTGATGTAAGTGTAGATAGTGATCTTAAAACCTTTAATGAGGCAATGCCTTCTACAAACGTGGTATTTTGGAAAGAGACAATCAACAATGAGATGGATTCAATATTATTAAACAATACTTGATATCTAGTTGAGGTAACAAACTTTCGAATCCAAATTAGTTGCAAACAAGATATAAGCAACATGAAGATATAAATTATTTGAATGACTATGCACTTATCGTTTTAATAGCTTCAATTAGACGTCTAACAACACATTAGTAGCTATTTACAAATTTCATGTGCATAAAATGGATGTTAAAACAACAATTCTAGATTATGAGCTCAATAAAAAGTTTATGTGGATAACCATAAGATCTTATTCTACAAGGGAGCTAAAAAAACAAAAAAGTTTCTAAACTTGTTCATTCACTATACGAATTAAAGCAAACTGTTAATAATGAAGTAAGTTTGATAAGGTAGTATTGACTAATGGTTTCAAGCATAGTAATGCTAATAAGTGTATATTTATTAAGTCTACAAAAAAATATGGCGTGATCATTTGCTTGTATGCGTATAAATAAAACAAATAGAAGGTATTAAGGAAACCAAGTAATATAAGACTTCCAAAATTAAGATGAAAGACTTAAATGACATGAATACAACATTACATATTAAGGTGCTTAATCATGGTAAGGGATTAACCTTAAATCAATCTCATTGTTGTCATGTCCCGAAGCAATAAAGTTATAACAGTTCCACCGTGCAAACTATTTTAGTATAGAAGCTATCCTTATAACCGCTATTTTAGATTTGATTTACACAAAACATCTATGACTAATCCATTTTGAAATAAATAGTTCACAAATTAAATATGTTATTTACCTACAAAAACGAAAACATGAAAAATACATACTAAGATTTAAATATCCCGAATAATATTTATAAGATTTAGTAATCAATCTTAGTTTACTTAAGTAATACATAAATTGATATTAAAATATTTAAGAATAAGGTCCAAACTTCAAGAGTGTAACTGTTCCTCAATTTTATATTCTCATTCCCTACGATTCAATAGTTACTAACTTTAGAGTAGTTATAAAGACGCTTCCTAACTAGCATCTGCGATAACATCTATATGGATGTAAGCAACCAACCGTTTAATAAGTTAGGACAGAGATATAAAACTATACATCAAGCATAGATAGAGTTATCAATTAGTTATGTAAATAAAATGTAACAAACAAATGCTATTGTACGACGTTTTTCTATCTATAGTAAGATTAAAGAAATTACACTCGCTTTAGTCTAAGTTAAAGAGTTTAGCGAACATTCAAAACTTACAACCAAACTTAAGCTTGTACTATGGAGACACCATTCCTCCTGTGATTACCTTCGAATCATTACTTTCATCCTTACCACGACATTTTTTCCTATCACTTAGTTCGACTAAAGATAAAGAAAGGATCCTTACACTATCCTTTTTGAAAGGATCGGTATTTGGCTAAAAAACCCTAAATACATATAATTTATCACTATTAATTCGTTAATTATTAAAATTCGTTTTACACGTTTCTGATAAATAACAAGTAATATACATATAACTTAATATTATAATATTTAATTTTTTTTTAATCTAAACTCATGGGATCACTTTTACTATTATTTCTAGTTTCATCGTAAAATTTGAGCTCGATCAGATAATTTATCCGATTATCCTAAATTTTACATACTAAACCTCGAACACTTTATTGCAAAGCTTACAATTGTAATAAGAAAATATAAATTAATTTGAATATTTAAGCTTCAAGGAATGCAATTTCGTTATGATTGTCTTATAAAATGAGTAGAGAATCAAGATAAAGTATCAATACAACTAAAATATACTAATGCAATATTTAGTTTTTGCATATGCTTCACATTGCACTAGGCTCAATATTAAATTTGTTGTGTATAAGTTGTCAAAATATATAAGCAAACATAATCCAATAACCAAAAAAGCAACAACTAGAGTTTTTGGTTATTTGAAGAAAGTCTTTAAAACTAAGCTATGCTATAATAACTTTCCTACTATGCTAAAAGGTTATTAGGATGCATGTTTTATCAATAGTATGGGTGATCACAATTCTATTTTGGATTGGATTTATTTTTCATCTGATAGAACTAATTAGAGCTCAAAGGAACAAACCCATACTTAGCATTTGAATATAGAGGCTACATTCATAGCCTTAGCATTGTTGAAAAAGAAGCGCAAAGTTTGAGGAATTGATTAGTGGAAGTTGAGTTATGGCCATAAATTACAGCATCTATTTTAATTTTTTTTTTTTTTTTTATAGCCAAACCATCATGTCTTATGCTATAGTAAAATATATTGGAGTGTTTAAGAATGTTAGATTGAGACATAGGTATATAAAATAATTGTTTAAAAATAGGTTTATAACTAAAACCTATATAATGACCGATAGTAATATAATGGATTCATTTATAATGGCATTGTTAAGGGATCTAATTAAGAGCATATTTGCTAAAATGGGATTAAACCCCACTAGTTATTAATGATGGTAACCTTACTTCATTATACATATCATCAACTTAGACATTCAAGGGGTGTTATTATCAACTTGTGATTATATATTATGCCTTAATAATAAAAAAGGTGAGATATTTTAACACTTCATCCCCTTGGTTTCACTGCACAATTCACAATCGGTAGTTGCATAGATACTAGTCTCTTCATAGATGAATTAAGTTTGAATCCTACTTCCTCAAGTTGTAATATTGTTTAGCTAAAAACATTTTCATTCTAAAATATCCATAATATTATACATCATATGTTACCAAATACGTATAGAAAACAATACTCAGTAATCACTTAATCGGCCACTAAAACCAAATAACTATCATAACTTTATTCGATTCCTCCCTCTATTTCTTTATCGGATTTGTCTTTAAATGATCACTATGAGATGATTCTACGTTATGATGATTATTCGAACTCCTGACAAAATAAAATCATGCATTTAATGACCCAACAAGAACATATATACAATCGACACCATTTTGTCTAACACGTCTTCTTCGACTCGCGAATGATAGATGAAAATATGTTATTTTAACGTGGAATAACAAATCAAAATGTAGTACTAGGAGAAAGGATCAATATTTAGGTTGGAATAATTCAAATCGAAGGTGAAAAATCTTATAAATAGTACAAAAACGAGATGAATTTATTGAAGGTGATGTAAACAGAGAATGAGTATTGTGTGTTGCTAATGTGATATGTTAAGCGTCAAAGTGAATATTGATGAGATGTCTACCATATCAACGACGTCTAGCTAGCTAAGTTATAATAGATATGTAACAATATATTTTATTTTCGTCACTTTTAATAACGTATATTTTTACTCACTACTAAAATTTTCCATCCTATGAACTTCAAGCAAAACCTTGATTTTTTATGTGTAATTTTTCGTATGTGAGTATGAAACATTCACAGGCCATGCCATGTCATTGAGAGGATAGGATGAGTTTCGTAACATTGGTTTAACATTATTAACAAACTTATGTTGAAATTGGACAATGGTTATAGAGATGCAACCAAGAGGGTTTGAGTTAAATACTTGATACTCAAACACAAGATGATAAGGAATGATAAATTTGGTTATCGATCTAAAGGACATAGGGTTATTACCATATGCCTGATTATCTATTAATAAGAATACACGATATCAGATGTTCAGCCTAATCTAATGAAAAGATAATCAGTTTGATTGAAATATACTAAAACTAGGATTTTTATAAATTAAACTAGAAAAATCTGTAGTGGTAAAAAAAAAAAAAAAACCAAGAAAAATCTCATTTTTATCTATGTTTTCAATCTTATGTAGTTTCCTTACGTTTTGCACTACGACATCTATAGGCAAGCGTTGCTGTGGATCGAGGAAGGCTGCTAGAATACCAAATGCCTCTTCAATAATTTTATATGATACATATACTTGTTTGGCCCTCTACTTACACTATAACATTCTTCTTATTTATGAGACAAAAAAGTTTTGTTGCAATAAAGTATAGATATGTATATATATATATATATATATGTTATTTTTATGCTGGATTAAATGTAATTAGATAAAATTTTGAAAGTTTGTTGTATTATTAGGCTTTACACATAAAACATCTAATGTAAAAACATTTTCAAACATTTTATCCCATCTCGCTTATAGCAACAAAGTATTAATAATAAATTTATACTTAAATCCATTAAAACTATGCAACCATCCAGTTTAGTACCTAACCACTAAAATTCCCGTTAGATTTATTCTCATAGCATCACTACTTAGATGATGATGAATTAGATAAGATCATAAAAGTCTAGATAATACAGAATATGAAGTAATTATAACTTAATTAACCTCGAGTCAATTCAAAAGGTCCTATATCCTTTGCCATACCCCATGAAAAAACCAAATGCTGCAATTAATTTCCACTCCCAACACAGCATATACATGCACACACAGCTTCCTAACAAACCTTAACACAACTTTGTTGACTTTCAAAGGCCACCCCCATATTTATTTCTCCACAACTACCTCTTCCCTCTTAAGAATTATTTATTATAATTCAATACATGTAATTTATTTATAATATATATATACACACATAACTCTCCACCTTCTCACACACAAACTTCCATCATCAATACACTGCAACTCAACAGAGAAAATTTTTTTCTTTTTTTTTATAATAATAGGGAGAAAGTGACAAAGTGATCAGATCAACACACTCTTCCTCTCTCTATCTCTCTCTGAGCAATCTTCAGTTGCACATACACACATAACTTCTTTTTTGCATTAAATAGTACTACTTCCATTTTCATTTTTCCTTCTTTTTTTTTTTCCTCTCTCTCTCTCTGTCTCTCTGTGTCACACCTCTGATGAGAATTCTACTTAAGCCCCAGCATCCATTCCTTTCCATGTATTCTCTGTTCCTAATTATCAGAGGAATTGAGTTGTACTTTGTGTAGTGCAAAAGAAGTAAAGCAATCCAATTTTAATGCAAGAAAAAGGGGGGGGGGGGGGGGGAAAACTGTGAGAAAAAAGCAAAAGGTATGGGTGTGTAATTAAGTATTTACTTTCTGTCTCCAACTTTACATTAAATTTCCATTTCCATTCTTGTTTATTTCTTTCACAGGAGGATTCATGCTTATGTTTTGCCTGTTTTGTTCTACGAAATTACTTCATATATTAATGTTTTATAGATTATTCGTCTCCTAGATGATCCATAGAGCGGTTCTAAAAACAATAGAAATTTTTTATTTTTTATTATAAATCAAAATTTTTAATTAATTATATATTTTTTTTTTATGTTGTGCATGAAATGAAGACTCAAGGGGTAGGTGAAAAGAGTATATAAGGAAGACATAGGCATCCTTTGGTGGTGTGACTTGAAAGCTGAAGCAGTTAACTTCTTTTTCTTTTTCTTCTACTTGTTCATCACTTTCATCGTTTCATCATCATGGCTTCATCAAATAGACACTGGCCAAGCATGTTCAAGTCCAAGCCTTGCAACCAATGGCAGAATGATCTCAACTCCTCTCTCACTTCCAATGGATGCCATAGATCATCCCCATACACCTCAGGTAAATCAAAATCCATACAAATTTGATATTTTTCATTATTATTATTATTCTTTTTTCAATAAAAGGGCTTGCAGTCTCCGATAATACTTACGTTTTGATTCTCATGTTAATTTCAAATGCCCTTCTGAATTAAATGATCACCTAATTAATAAGGTTTTACGACACGCCATTAAAACTAGCTTCTTGTGAATGAAGCATCGTCCTAGACTCTTCAATTATTTCGTGAATATTTTTCTTATTATTTTCCTTTTCCGTTACTCTAGCCAAAAAAAAAAAAGAACCGATGGAACGATATTGTATGTAAAATTAAGTACATCTTTTATTGAATCATTATGTGTAGAAAAATGAAACCCATACGTGGTCTATTTTTCTACATATGAACATTGAAATATCATGTATTAGTGAATTGATGGAAGATATGTACCAACATCCTCTATTTCCACATGTTTTTTGCATCTTTAGGTCGAGTAGCATCAAAATTTAAAGTTATTGATTTTTAGTTGTACTAATTGATCGAGTTTGATACATGACAAATACACACATGTATTTCAATTTTAATGACAAAACTGAAGTACACGATTAACATTATTGTTATGCAAGAATTCTATGTCTAACATTTAACAAATTTGTTATTTGTATTATTTACAAAATTTATACTTTGAAAACCTAATATATGTTGAATCGTCCTTAGTAACTTAAGCAATTTTTTTTTTTTTTCAAATCACGTAGGTCCTGGCTGTGAGGAGCGGACACCGGAGCCGAAGCCCAGATGGAACCCGAAACCGGAGCAAATCCGAATCCTAGAGGCGATTTTCGATTCCGGGATGGTTAATCCTCCAAGGGATGAGATTCGGAAAATTAGGGCTCAGCTTCAGGAATATGGCCAAGTTGGGGATGCCAATGTATTCTACTGGTTCCAAAACAGAAAGTCAAGAAGCAAACAAAAACTCCGCCACCTCCAGAACTCCAAAAAGAGTACCCAAAACCCTAACCCTAACCCTAACCCTAATCTCCTAATGTCATCCTCCGCCTCCGCTTCCGTTACGCCTCCACCACCGTCCTCCTCTTCCTCCTCCTCCGATAAGTCATCCCCATCGGCCGGATCCCACAAGACAAACTTGTCACTCAATTCGCCGACCGGCTCGATCAATCAAACCTACTTCCATCATCACAATCAAGCACAGGGCGGTGATTTTATGAGTGAGCCAACAACTTTTCTTTTTGCACCACAACATGGGATCAACATTCCTCCATTTTCCGAGGTTCAAAACATCGGTCCTTGTACTAGCCTCTTGTTTAATGAGATGATGATGGTTAACAACATGAGTAGTAATCATAGTAATAATAATAATAATAATAATAGTAATAATCATGATAACGATCATAGTAATTCTCATGTGGGCTCAGAGAAAATTGACGTTGGACAAAGTGACCATGAAAAATTTGTCAAATTATTGCAAATGCAAAAGAACCATTTGGGTTTGATTAATACTCCTGTAAGCACTCATCATCATTCGACTGTTACAACCACTACAAGTGTTGGTCTTCCTGCTCTTGCAAGTAACACTAGCCAAATTCAAGGTAAGTATAAATTATTCTCACTATTAATTTTTCCTTCTTTTTTTTTCCCTTTTATCTTATTTCTATTCTATGTATCATCCATTCGCATTCGTCGTTACCGGTGCAGATAGACCCAGAAATTACAAACTGTATTTGCATCTATATCTATAACTTTTTAAAACATCCGTATATCCTTAATCCATTACCTGAATCTTCAAATCGTACGGTTTTAGGCTTTATGTGTATATCTTAAAAAATTACGATAGTGTTTGGCTTTAGATGGCGGTGCACCATTCGTCTTAAAATGTTTATTTTTGGCAAATGATTGAGCATTATTGTAACAAAACAGGAGTAAAACAGGAACGTGATATAGAAAATATGCGTGTGCGTGTGTGCTAATGTTTGATCAGTACTCCTATACTTCATTTTCAAGCAATCATATCCCCTGTAGGGGTCTTAGATTCTTCGAAGTGATTGACGCATCGGTTTTTATCATCAATAGACAATAGGTACGGTGCTGCTAAAAGGTTTGACATAAATATATCTTGTCTACGTATATATATAATAAAATATAATAACAAAACTACATATATATATATATATATATTTTTTATAACTATATATATATAACTTTATTGCAAATTTTCACTTTATTTTTCCCATGACTTTAACAGAAATTATTTTTCTTGTGAGGATTATATATGTACATGTTCTATATACTAGGCATATTTTATATCTTTGAATATGTGGGGAATCCGCTATTTTTCATATGGATTACATAAATACGTGCTTAAAATTCCAATTTTACGGAGGTTTCCCTTGTGAATTTATCATGTTAGGTTATTTATTTTCTTTGAACCTTTGATCAAATATAAGATAAATGCCCGTATAATTGTTGCATGAAATTATTAGAGAAAAAATCATCTAATTTCGAAAAGTCGCTAAATAATAAATTCTAACACGGCATTGTAACACGTGCACCTACTAAGCACGTTTATGAAAAATGATATAAACTAATTGTTCATGATTCCTATTCGATTTCATGTATTTTTTACATCAACACGAGTCTAATATGAAATAAGTTACAAAACCCACGGACGTTGATCCGTCATGTGCCTAGGTCAAACGGATAGGACCCTTGTCTGTTGAATATTATTGTTAGTGAGTCATCCGGAATATGCGATCCGTGTCTAGACGTACGTGTGCACGGCTTATGTATGCCGTTAACCTCCGGTGTTGGTTCTATCTAAAACTAGAATGGACGTGTAAATTTATTGTGTGTATATATATGATGTTGTATGAGGTAAATGATTTGTACACTTGAAGGTGTAGCTGAAGCCGGTTCAATGGGTCCGACCGGAAACCCCGCCGCTAAATCAACGGTTTTCATCAATGAAGTGGCGTTTGAAGTTCCTGTGAGTTCCTTTAACTTAAGGGAGGCTTTTGGGGAAGGTGCTATGCTTATCAACGCTGCCTCCGGTCAACCGGTTCTCACCAACGAATGGGGTCTAACCGTTCAGCCACTTCAGCATGGTGCTTCCTATTATCTGGTTCGTGCCTTTACTTATCTTTATTCAATTTATATTCGGTTTCTCTCTTTTCATAACCATTATCACCGTATTTGATCATGGTCATATTAATTAGCATGCACAATTGTTATATGTATTCATTATGGGTTACCCATAAATCTTCATAAATAAAATGGAATTGAGGCGGACCGAATTGGTGCCTAGTGCTATGGTCCCCTTCTAAATTTTGAAATTTTCAAAACTTAAAGAAGCATCTTATGTTTACTCTATATGAACCGAACCCCTCTTGGATAAAATCCTGGTTTTGCATATGTGCATTGGAATTTTGTATGCCAATAATTAAATCAAATTGCTTTTAGTGTCAACAAAGTGTAACGCACATAGACATACACTAGCTCAATCATATACTTGTGATAGATGTATATAAAAAAAAATTTTAGAACTTAATATAAATGTAAAAAATATTACCTCAGCACAAAATCTAGGGATATTGTTTTATAGGAGTAGGGGTAGAGAAAAAGGAAATTCAAAATTATATGTTACATGTAATAATGGGACGATTCAATGTGTGAATTAATGCGATTACTAATATTTGAATGTGAACCGTGAAGTGAGCATTTACTAACACCTTCTCTTTACGTGCGCGATTTTTGGGTTTGCAGATATAAAAAAGAGGAGGCTAATGGGCAAACTGCAAAGTCCAAGCTGTGGTTACCGTGCACGTCGTGTTCTTCTCTCTCTCTTAATATATGCTCTTTAAGTAGTCTTAGTTCGACATAAGTGTGTCCTTTGGAAGTTTACTTCTTTCTTCTTTTAATGGAGTCTTTAGTGTGATGACATATCTCTCCTATATGGAACATATGTTTTTATGGTGGTCTAGGGCTATCACTATGACGACAACATTTACTTGACAATATTAATGTTTTTTATGGTTTTAGGTCTATGTCATACGTGTTTTATCGTTGCGGATATATATATTATTTATTTAGTTGAATCTTTATATCGAAAGATATAGATATATATATTAATAAAGCAAAAGTAGTTATTCGACTCCATACCCTTTAATATATTACTTTTAGGAAACTACTTTTTAAGGAACATTGTAAGTTACACTAATAAGTGAGGATAGTGGTGGTAGTTTATTTCTAATAAATGATTTCCATTAAACAAACATTATAAATATATATCTCATCCATATTTTACTTGCATTAAATAATGAAATTTAAAAATTTAAGTTCAGAAATTATTTGTTATCATATTATAAGTTGTCAAAGTAATATAATCATTTATCCATATATATATATATATATATGATTGGATAATTAATTCAGATTTTTCAAAATGAAAGTAAAATAAAAAGGAAAGGAAAAAAAAAAAAAGGTACTTCCGTTGAAACCTAACCCGCGATGACTTTGGGCACGATATACAACATGTTGATTCGCATAAAAGCACCTGATGGTGAACTTGGGAAAAATTCTAGAAAAAAGGAGTGGTGAAATAATTAGTGGTCGTAACTCACAATTAACGTATATACAATAATTGGCCTATATTTAAGAGTAAAACCCTATTGTATGACTTTATATAGATCCTAAATTATTTAAGAGGTAGAGGTTCGATCCACCAAATTTTTTTCAAGTTATCATCTATAGAAAAAATAAATAAATAAATAACATAGAAGATTTAGGTAAAAGGATAAAAAAATTTAATGGTACATAGAAAATAAACATAATTAAAAATTTTTCAAATAGAAGATATCTTCCTATTGTTGTGATAATTCCATTAAATGATGTAAACGTAGCATAACCCACATCAGCATTCATCTTAATGTTTATAGTGCCACATTAGCTATACATATAATGGACATCCTTTTATGCACCACCTTTAACAATACTCAATCTCCATTTTTTGCATTACTCGTAACTTTTGTAATCTATTTGAATTTGGATGGTTCATTCTCTCCCAGAATAATTTTTCCTGTCCCCAATGCATGTATGATATCTTCAGCGCATACAGTAGTTATTTTTAAACCCTCCTAATTTTTGTTTTTATTTATTCTCTATTTTGTTGCCCTATGACCTTTTGGTTCTAAATGTAAGATTTAGAACAAAGGTACACGGCATCAAAGTGGAGAGAGAATATATGACAAATGACCACTTCTTATTTATTCATTTTGTGTCTGTCTTGGTGGGGTTTGAATGATGCGGCCCTTGATCTTGAATGACAAGATAGACATATGCTGATATATAAATTTGTCTTGTGCATCATAAGAGCCAGAAGGTTAGGTTTGTTCCATCTAAAGGCTAAAGTATAGGGTTATATCTGTCAGGGTCCCCCCCTATCTAGGAAGATAAAATTTGTCACATATGAATGGTAGTATGTTTTTGATAGTAGATGATTTTGGACACTTATTAAATGTATCAAAATATGTAAAATTATTTACTTAGCCTACTAATGGCGCTCATTAACATTTTTATATAAATAAAATGAAGATCCCGATAATAATAGGTTTTTCTAGAAATTTGTCAAGGGCTTAAAAAAAGAAAAAATAAAAGATAGAATTTGTTATACCTAGAAATAGGTTCATCTTTGAGTGGATTTTCAACATATATAAAAACGAGACCCACACCTTGGTTCTTTTTTTTTTTTTTACAAACACAATTTCTTATGTGTAACAATTTTTGAAAAATGTATATTTTATTATATAATTTGATGTATCTACCTTTTCCTTTAAAAAAAAGGAAAAAGAAAAAGAAGAATTTATCGCTTATTCCAATATTATATGAAAAGAATGTGCATATTGAGGTGAGAATCTTTTTAATAAGTACCTTAGGAAAAAAAAAAGGATATTTTAAGTTCAATTATAAAATTAACAACTAAAACTGTTTAAATATTTGAAATATTTTATGATATAATGATGACATCATTTTATTGTTTTAATTTTAATTATTAAATATACATCGTAATATCTAAATCCTTCTTAACCACCTTCAACCCTTCCAAAATTTGCCATGAAAATCAAAATGAGATCCAAAATGGACTGCCGTGCTGTTCAACCCCCAAACTTCCTTTTGCACGAATCATAAGGTCCTGTCCCTAAACGGAATGACATTAATGCCTCGGAATTCTTTGACAGTTAATCGATTGGATGTGAGCTACTTGAGTATGGGACATATAAGCACTGTTTCATTTTACTGTTTAAAACATTTTATCAGAATGGGACGGAGAGGTGATGGGAGTGGTTATCATTACTACATATGATTATTTTCAAACACTTTTCTGGAATTGAGTGGTGCAGAGATTATTTACGTGTGTTTTGGCCACAACAGTGTAAAATTTTAGTGCAATAATGTAGTAAGTAAGTAAGGAGTAGTGTAGTCGTCGTCGTGTTGGAGTCTTTGACATTTGATTCTTCCATGCATTCATTAGTCATTTTTTGATGGTGATTGGGATATAACTAGCCTCTGCAAAGATTTCCTGTCTTTTACGTCATGAATTTTCACCCTCTTTTTTTTTTTTTTTTTTTTTCTTGTTCTTTCATGAACCGTCAAATCCTCACCTCATCATTTATCATGATAGGATGAATCACATGCTATGCAAAACTCTCTATCCCTTCTTGCAACTTCAAAATAGATCAATCATTTTTTCTTGGTTCCACAATAACACAATTTAAGGGTAACTATTGGTAGGAAAAATTAACAGCGACCTAGATATTTGTTATGATATACTAAAAACTTATTTTATTTAATGCGGAAGAGTTAGGCTTAAGGATCGTGGAACACCTAAATAACCTGAAACAAGATTAGAAGCAGTCAGAAGCAAAGGTAGTCACAGGATTCAGAAGCTAGATGTTATCGGAAGCTCGTAGGATTAAAATAAGAAGAGTAAGCCGAATTCTAAGTCTTTATATATAGAAAGTTATAAAGTTATAATATGTCAATAAAGATCGATCGAATCTATTTTCATTTAGAGCAAACCATTTGTCATTCGTTTTTTATAAAATTCGTAGCTATCAAAGTTAACTTAGGATAGTTTGTCTTGATTTTATTTATTTCATAATTTTGTGAGATTCGAAATATATTCTATTTCCTTACTAGTTATCAGGTCAAATATCCCATGATTTTGTTGTGTTCACAATCTTTTGAATAAATGCAATTATGTCTCTACACATTTTCGTAACATGCTGCATCATTACATAATTTATTATTTCGTACTTTAATTCTTTTGTTTTTAAACAACAAAATAGAAAAATAAGATATGAAGGTATATCTTTTGAAGATCTGTGGGTTTAGACACACTCAATTTCAAATATAGCCACATAGGGGGCTCATAGTACATAGAATAAATATATGGGTGCATTTACAAATAACTCTAATTGTATTATAGTTGCACAATAATACATAAACTAATATTCAGCGCACTATTTTGCAAGCATTGAAACTTAGACACTCGAATGGAAAAATGGAAAGTTCAGACCTAATAGGACTTGTACCCTATATCCTTCAAATGGGATGGAAAGAAGAAGCATATATTCAACTATTTATAAGATTTCTTTTACCAAAATGAACCTAAACATGTAATCTTATGTTTGGAATAGAGGACTAGAATAGAATGTTGAAGTAATAGAAAAAGAAGTTATATGTCCAACTATTTGTAAGGTTTTTCTTTTTCAGATAGTGTCCATCTTATGTACTTCGTGTAAAGAATTTTTTGTGTGTATAGCAGTTTTTCCTTATATATTTCATATGTGATTGAAGAGATGAAAAGGGATTAGGAAAGAAGTTTTTTCATGGTATCCATAAAATCATTATCTTCAAAAAGAAAAAAAAAAAAAAAGAGCATTCAGTTCACATTAACGGCCTGTCTACATGGGAAAATTGAAATTTTATTCTTTCTTAATTACTTATTATGACGTTTACTTAATTTTTTATCACGAAATTATAATTCTATAAAAATCACTATTACTTGAAATCAAATAATAAAAATTTTTTAATTTATATAATTTTGTATAAATTAAATTCTCGATTTTAACGATTATAATCTCGTCAAATTATAAGAAAATACATGTATAAATCGGTTTTAAGATCTATTTACAAACTATATGACATCTGTCATAAAACCCAGGTAATAAAGGCCAAGAACATGTCACCTTTAAACAGTAGACATGGCTTGCGTTGTGCACATTGGAGTCTCTGTTAAAAAGAAAAAACGAAACCCCATCAGAGAACTTGGTAGTCAAACAGTTGATTTGATGGTGATTTTTGTCTTGTAAGAAATGTCAAGGATCAGTTGAATCGTCGGCTATATAGAGACAACTAACAAAACCAAAAGCCTTTCTCAGAAACACTGCTATGAAAAAGTATCGAAATTACTTATCCTCAAAAAGGTAAATACTGCTATGATTCTTAAATCTTGATCGAGGCCGGCCTTACCAAGCCGGTCCGCATCTTTTTTGTCCTTGTGCCAGGCTAGCTTCAGCTGCACTTTTGCCAGTTCTCGGCCCGGCTAGTTCCAGCTTGTGGGTTGTGATTTCGTGCCTGTGCTCGGCCGGTCCATTGTGCCTCCAGACCAGCCCACAAGTCTAACGAGCCAATAATTAGTTATGATGTTGCATTTAATCTCTGTATTAAAAATTCATACCATCAGATATGATCATGATAAATTTTCTAACTGCAATTGCTTGACACATTGAAAATATTATTTTTCAAATAAATTCAGATATATAATGAAGAATAACAGATGACAATCTCAATCTGTTCTCCTAAGGACTTCTGTCTAGATTGAATTTCAGTAGGAAGTTAACTTACTAAGGTTATTAAAAGAAGACTTGTCCCACATTGAAAACAACCGAAAAAGGAGTTCTAGCTTGGAATACATACTAAACAGAAAAAGGAAATCTAGGCCTACTAAAAAAATTTAGAGTTCCTCCAAAGTTATTTTATCTGAAGTTTTCCTAAAATTGTCTACTTAAAAAATACTGCAAGATCGTCTAAAGTTATCTTAGCTGAAGTTTTCCTAAAATTATTTACTTAAAAAATACTGCAAGTATAATCAAATAGTTAAAATTATACAAAACAAGATAGACATCATTAAAATATCATAAAATATTTTAAAAATGTGCTCCAACGAACTATTTAAAAAGTCGAGAGGGAATTTTTCATCCTTCCTTGAAATCGTTCTTTCATGAAATGTTAAATCAATATCAGAAATAAAATGAACAGTTTTCGGTCCTTAACAAGTGCTCCGTGACATCTGGCAGGACACCATCAGAAGTCAAGCGCTTCATGACGTTCATTTGCGGTATACCATTAGGAATTCGTGATAGTCCACTAACTTTTTGACAAATAGTATAACATACTGGTACAAAGGAAAATGGAACACCCATTTTTTCGGACCCACTATTACTCGAGCAAAACCTGTCAGTTTCATCTTCATGTTGATCATCGGCTTGTTCCAACATGGTCCCAGTTCCAGCAGCAGTTTCGCTAATTTGCAGAACTACCTACTTATTTTCTAAACCAGACATGCCGAATCCGATTCCGCCCATCAACCCATCTGAGGTTGTTTTGAGTACGAAGAAAAAAAGGAAAAACTTTCAAGTCTACATTTCTTTACACCTCAACAAGAATGTTGTTGATCCAAAGGTAAAGAGCAAACCCAAAGCGCCGCAAAGTTCGGTTACAACAATCCCGACGACTTCCCTAATGGGCATTCGATTCCAACTGCATGTGAAGTAATGACCAACAAAAGACTGCTCTGCACAGGACCGATAGCATCTGATACAAAAGAGCCAACAACATTATTCATTATTGGAATTGAATTGTCAATCTCCAGTAACTAAAACCACAGTGTATTAACTTAAGAGCTATATCACTACTATAAACAAACTTATGCTCTCCTGAAACTTCACTGCCCTTTAACATGATTGCATGATTAACACTCCTTAAATCATATGCAGTTCTGTGATAAGCTAAAATATTGTGAATTTACACCTGCAAATGGGACTCACTCACTGTCCCCTTTTTCTATTGTGGACCCCAAATTTCTACATGTTAATGCATAAGATGTCTCCAAGACAATTGAAACCATTTATACTTACCTTCTCCAAAACAAAATTAGCTACCTTAAGCAAACCACGTAAGTAGAATGCAGTAGCAAACAGCAGCTGCCATTAACCATGGAGCAGGGAAACAGGAAAATCTATTACAATGGATAACCAAAACCAACAGGTTCTCCAGAATCTCCTAGGAAGCCGAGTATCTAAGGTGCCCTAACTTTGGTCTACCTTTAAAATTGGGGTACATATACTACTCAAGGCATGAAGCATCTCAGCAGAAAGCAAAGCAGCATGTAAAGCTCAAATCGTAACTCTCTCAAAGCTGACTTCAAAATTCAGTAACTTCTATTCATTTCTCTAAGGACCCCATGGCCTCAGCAGCTCAAGATTATAAGCACATTCAGCAAATAGTCATGAGATTAGACAGCTTCAAAATTTTATTTAAGCATCCATCCTATGCAACAAATTTCCCCAGAATGTCTCTCTAACATCAATTCAAGAAACAAATACAATACCAATAAATCAACAATTCACTAAGTGAAGCCAGATATATAAATCCTATTTCACTGACACTCTATATCGCAACCAAATATTTACCAATACCTATGTGTGTTATCTCTTTTGAAATTGTATCCTTCAGCACTTCGTTGATCTTCCTGCTCCCATTTAGTATGAGTAGACTCTAGGGGTATGCACAAAGAGTGATGCCACTGATTATATTCTCCTTACATATGTGTTCATTCAACTAACTTGGAATAAACTGAAACTATCAGCACCCACGCAATACACACACATTTGATAATCTGTTCTAGTTGGAACACCCAAAGCAAAACAGACAAAATTGTGGAATAAACTCTGCATTTAGGCGATCTCGCCAATCAGGTTATGGCAATTAGGAAAATTGTGATGGCAGCATTTCCGGTGGGTGTGTAAGTAAATCAAGCCAAAAAGCAATTTACTTGAGTCAGCCTCAATGATTGTGAAACTAGCACGAGATACACGAGCAACAAATGAAGTCAAGCTTGAGCTATGTGACCCAAATCGAAACAGCTCTGAGCTCCCAAGTGTCTTAATCAAGTTTGATGGAATCCGATTCAGAACTCGTTTGCATGTAACAGAAAACCTTTCCAGGGAAAATACAAGAGGAAAAGAAAAGAGAAAAATTCCTACACAAGGTTGACCGTATCCAGTTTACGAGTATGATTGAAAACCGAAATCAAGCTCATCCTAACTCCACAAATTATATACACTCAAAAGAGGACTAAAATCAAATTACACGTACAATTACAAAATTTCATAAACATCATTTAGCGCTTATCTTCCTTGGAATCAGGTTCAGGTTTAGAGGTAGAAGATTGTCCAGGAGAGATATCCTGGAGCGAAGGCAGGGGATTCCCGCCCTTTATTATCCAACCAAGGGCGAAAAAGGAAACTCCTGCCAGAATAGCCGTTCCCCAGGCATGAGAGTACCATCTACTGTACTGACGGATAGCATACTTCCACTGCTCACGAAGCGTAGCTGGGTCCGGTATCTCCGACTCCGGCGGGTTCACGTACCTGATTTTGTGGCCTGACAACTCTGAAGAATTGGGTTTAGCGTTAGGGTCAGGGACACGAGAGATAGGGGTTACCTCATTGGGTGATTGGTTGAGGGGTTGAGGGGAAGTGGTATTAGGGTTCCGGTGATCCGTCATGGTTCGTCGAATCGGTGAGGGATTAGGGTTTTTTGTTTGAGTTGGGTTTCGAATATTTAGTGGAGTGAAGTGTCGTCCTTTCTCTTTTTTCTTTTTTGTTCCTATTTTTCAAATGTCTAGGTTTATTAAGAAGTTGACACGTGGAAATTTGTTTATTTCGCTGTGCAAGATATCCGTTTTGAGAGACACCTATTCCACGGGTCTCCGGCCCGGCTCTCACCGGCCAGAACCGGGGATTCCCACTTTGCCAAAATGGTTCATTGGGACCGGCACGAGAGGTCCCCTGTTCCCACAACCGACTTAGAAATTCAATTTCATTTTTTTCCTTATTTCCATAATGTTTTCGATGTCTGGGTCAAGAACCGGTTGTAGGTAATCAACTTTATCTTAATTTATCCTTCCCCCATCTTTTCCTTTTTGTCTTGATACACCTTATACCCTAGTATGACAATCGGTAACAAGTCAACACAAATTATTGAGACGCAAAAGAGTCTAAGACACAACAAAGGAATTTCATGACACTACGATGACCATATCTTTATTTAATAGATAAAAATATTATAAATAGCAATATACGTAACAAATAGCCAGTATAGTAGATAAGTTACGATTACGAATAAAACAAAATAACAACTTAAAAGTTAGGGTTATAAATTGTACAAAACAGAGTATGCAGAAAGGAAAAGAAACCAAAAAAAAAAAAAGGGGATACCAAGAGTTTGTTTTTTTCGAGTCATCTAACTTGCATAAGGAGTTGCTAGATCCCTCGAAATTTGGATTTCATACGTCTCTCTTTCATTTCCGTACCTTGTAATCTAACACAAACAACAAATAGTTAGTAACAATAGAAAGATCGTAAGGAATACAATCTAAATCTATAATACTGTATTAAAGTTTGAGTTTTCTTAAAACCCCAAGTGAGATGAAGTTTCAAGATGAAAGATAAAAATAAGAGAAGAGAAAGAGACAAAGAGAGAGAGAAAGAGCCACACCTTTGATGTTTTTTACCAAGTCCAATCAATTGACGGTACTCGTTTCACACATGAGTGGGAGAAGCATTAGTGATATTCGGCTTAGGCTAGTAGATGGGCCTAACATTGATGCTTTCATTGATTTTGTACAGCAATCATGACGAATGGAACAAGGAACATGGCATGGTGGAGCATAATGGCAATGCACGTATGGAGAAATTAGAGAATTCCGTGGAACAAATAAAATGCCAATTTTGAAAAATTATTAATAGCGTTGAATGTTAGTGGTGAGAATCAGAATAATTCGCTAAGATTCATTCTTCCAGTGGCAAATTCATCATCTTCTCAAGCAAATAATCAGGAACAATCATTGTATGCATGCAATATTAAATTAAAGTTGCCAAGATTTGATGGGACAGATCACAAAGGATGGATCTTTAAAGCAACTCAATTCTTTAACTTTCATGAAGTTCTAGATTGTGAGAGGTTAAGGATAGCATCCTTTGAGATGGAGAAAGAAGCACTTAATTAGTTTTAGTGAATGTCTAAAAATGGTTTCATTTCTACATGGCAACCATTTCTTCAAGTGCTTAAATCAAGATTTGGTCCCTCAATGTTTGAGAATTATCAAGGTAAGTTGACCAAACTTGTACAAACTACTACTGTTGAAAGATATCAAGCTGAATTTGAATTATTATTAAATCATGTGCATGGTTTATCCGAAACTTTCTTGCAAAGTTGTTTCATTCCTGGTCTTAAACTGAATATTCAAGCAGAAGTCATTTCAACCAAACCAACTTCACTTCATTAATTGAATCAATCAACTTTGCCCGATTGCATGAATCTAAACTAAACCACATCAAACATAAAGATCAACAACAATTTTCAAAACCAATCACTTCTTCTTAGAAACCTATTTTTTCAGCTAAACCTCTTATTTCAAAACCTTTCAATTCTAAACCATCAAATAAACCATATTTTTCTCAACAGTAACAAACCCAAACATAAAATCCAGTACTAAAACCTTTACCTATCAAGAAAATAACTCCTATTAAATTAGCACTTAGAAAAGAGAAGAGATTATGTTATAATTGTGATGAAAAATTTCATAGGAGCCATGTGTCCTAAATATCTACCTTGGGCAGAATATTGTTATAATACAAGCTATCACACAAGCACAATAATGACCCCTTTTCAAGCATTGTATGATAGGGATCCTCCAGTCTTATCTCATTATATTTTGGGGTCTAATGTTATGGAAGCTATAGACTAAGAGTTGCTAAACAGGGATGATGTGTTGAGATAATTGAGAGAGAATATATAATAAGCCCAACAAAGAATGAAGTCTTTATTAGATTCTACACATGTGGATCGAAGTTTTCAAATTGAAGACTTCGTTTATGTTAAACTTCAACCCTACAAACAATTGACAGTGGCTAATCAACTATCTCAAGTTATCAAGAAGGTACTATGGACCTTTTCAAGTCATTTAAAGGAATGGACTTGTTGCTTACAAACTTGCTCTACCAAAAGGATCTAGATAACATCCCATTCTTCATGTATCACTACTAAAGAAAGCTTAAGGTAATACTAATGAACATAAACCATTGCTAGCCGAGGTTGCCACAACACATATTATTGTACAACCTATGGCCATTCTAGACACAAAGGTTGTTCACCAACAGGGAACCAAAGTTACACAACTTTTAGTTAAGCGAAAGTCACTTGACTTAGAAGATTCCACGTGGATGGATCTTTAAGAATTTCAAACCACTTATCCTAATTTTGACCTTAAGGACAAAGTTACTTTTCAAACATAGGAGGCAAATGATATGAGTATTGCTAATAGGTTAACACAAATTACTAAGTCGTAAAGGAGTTAAAGACATAACAGAGGAATATCAAGACACTATAGAGACTGTATCTCTATTTGATAAATAGTCAGTATAGTAGATAAGCTACAGTTACAAGTAAAACAGAATAACAACTAAGAAGTTAGGGTTACAAATTGTATAGAGCAGAGTGTATAAAAAGAAAAAGAAACGAATAGAAAGGGATAACAAGAGTTTGTTTTTTTCAAGTCATCTGACTTGCACAAAGAGTTGCCGAATCTCTCGAAATCCGAATTTCATACGTCTCTCTACCATTTCCATTTTCATTTCTATACCTTATAATCTACCATAAACAAGAAATAGTTAGCAACAATAGAAAGATTGTAAAGAATACAATCTAGATATGTAGTTCTGTATTAGGGTTTAAGTTTTCTTGAAACCCTAAATGAGATGAAATTTCGAGAGAAAAGATAAGAACGAGAGGAGAGAAAGAGACACAAAGAGAGAGAGAAAGAGTCATACCTTTGATTTTTTTTTTTTTTTTATGTTGAGTCTAATAGTAGGAGAGATATTAGTAGTATTAGGCTTGGGCTAATAGACAGGCCTAACATGTCTACTTTGCACATTTCTTACCTAAAATAAATGACACGTGACACGTTTATTGTGTAAAACATAAAAATATACAACAAAATCATCTCATATTATCTAGAAAGAAATTTTATTATAATTTATATCATACTTCAATGCCATGACAAATGCAAATACAGGTACAAGTCTCTTTACAACAACATATTATATTTACAATTACATCACAACATAATAAAGGAATAAAACAAGTCATCAAAATATATATAATAATAACATTATTGATGTATTAGGCAAGTACACCTATTAGTTTATAATATAGCGAATTAAGTCTAATTGTTGATCCCTTAAGGACTCTAACTACTAATACTCATTAGATTTCTATTATCTAACCAACAAATTAAATTTCAAAAAACTTAAAGAAATAGATCTAAACTATTGCTCAAACTAAATTAAAGATTAGCTAAGACACAAATCAAGAATTAACAAGAAACAATTCAATTAATTCAAGATTTAATGTTGTACCTAAATCTTGTTTCCCTTAGATCTACTATGTGATTTTTCTTACATAATTTATTCTTTAATATTTCTTGACTGGGAGAATTCTCTACTAAAGTTAATCACTTTCTTAAGCCAATTAACCCTAACCCTAGAATCACCTATTAGAATTTCTTCTCAATTGCATAACCTAAGATTGTATTATTGAACAATGAATTCTCTATACTTTATTTGAAATTTCAAAAGAATCTTACAAATTATTGTTATGCACTGAAACGGCAGAATCGTAACAATCCCACCATGCAAATCACTCTAGAATAAAAGCTTACCTCATAGTCGCTATCTTAGATCTGATCTATACAATGCGTTTATAACTAACCCGCTTTAAAGTAAACAGTTCATATATAAACATGTTATTTATATATGACATTATAAAGAATACATGTTTACTCTAAGATATTTTAAGTATATTACAAGATTGAATAGCCTAAACATAATCTACTTGGATAATACATAAATTATTACTAAAAACTGTAAGGATAGAATCAAACTTGAAAGTATAATTGTTCCTTAGGTTATTATCCTCACTCCCTTAGGATCCAACAGTTGTTAGTTTCAAGGTAATTATAATTCGCTTCCAAGCTAGCACCTGCAACAAAGTCTATAGAGATATGAGTAATCACAGCTCAGTAAGTTGGAGTAAAAACTTAAACCATACAATAAAAACAAACAAAGTTAAATCAAATTATTAGGTACAATGCATGTTCGAGCAAATGCCATCGCACGACATTGTTCGACCCATCGTGAAATTAGAGAAATTGCACCCGCTCTAATCCAAGTTTAGGTGTTTCCGTTAATACAACAGCTCACGACCAAACTCAAGCTTGTGCAATAGAGATATCGCTCTTCCCGTGACTACCTTCGAACCATTAACTTCACCCTTACCGCGACCTCCTCTCTTGTCACTTAATTCAACTAAAGATGAAAAAGGGACCAATTATGTCAACCAGTGCTATCTCTTTCGAAAGAGTTGATATTTGGTCGGAGAATCATAATGTTCCCTTAATAGGTTGCCATGCATGTCTAATTTATCATTACAAGTCATATATTTGATTAGATCTAGTTTAAGGTGATTAATCATTCCATACAAATACAAGTCAAATAGTAAATCAACATTATAATCAACAACTCAGAACAAGCACATACATCTAACCAACTATCTAACAAGCACAATCAAGTACAACTCAAGCCTCCGAGTACTACAAGTTAGTACTCCAAAATATAATAATATATTAATCCCAACTTACCTGGTATCCTTGGTTGCTCACTCAACCAACCGCAAGTCGACTCGTCTTTGTATGTCTTATAATATATAATATAAATGCGTTTTTAGTATTTATATCTTGATGATATGTATATGTATATATAATCTAGGTTATGATTTAACCTAATTCTTCCCATATACATAATAGGTATTATTAATTCATCCTAGGTTAATTTAGGGTTCAGTTTCCGAATTTGGTTCTAAAGCGGTTCCAATTAAAGATATTGTACATAAAGCCTAAAAATGCGATCCGAACACAAATGTGAAATTTATCATATTAGGCTCAAGTATCCTAATTATCACTTTTAGTTCTAAATCAGTATTCTATTTTATTCGGTACACTTAAATCTTTATTAATATATCGAATTTACTTTTAATGTGAGAAAATTTTACATTTTTCAAATAATTACCTAAATTTAAATCTCTTAGCAGATTTTATATATATATTCTTATTATTAGTATAATATCAATTTTTATTCTAACATTTTCTATTTATTATATCTCCAATTTTTGCATATTATGTATTATTACCTATTATGTACATAATACACATCTAATATTTCTATCACTTCAAATATCATTTCTCAACATTAATTAACATCTCAAAATATATAAATTCATCTTAAATCAGATTTTACTCCTAATTACCCTAATTTACAGAATTAACTTAAAATACACCATTTTTACCTATTACATATATATTATATAATACCATAATAATTACATCTAACACCGTAAATATTACAAATATCATACTTTATCAAATTTCAACATCTTAAAACATATAATTATTCATTAAATCAATAATTATCTATTTAATTACCTGATTAATCCAAAATTACTAATTTTATACATTATTTTAAGACCTAAAAATTTAGAAAATTCATTTTTAAAAAAGGGTTTCATAACACTGTTCTATAACTACCAAATAGTCTACACAAAAATTTTAGGCTCAAAACTACACTCCTAAAATCATTTATTTTCAACTTGAACAAAGCTTGCGTTTGCATTGTTTCTTAAGGACAGTATATTTTTAGATATAAGATCATCAAACTAAAATTTTTTCCTAAATCTACATATGTAAAAACCCCAGAATACCAAATTTCACAATTTTCCAAATACATTTAATATTTTTAACAAAATATATAAAATCGGAAGAAAATTTTGACTCACCAAAACTGGTGGCTTCGGCCACTACTGACCACCAAGGCCTTGTCGGCCAAACTAGGCACTACCACCACCATGTGGTGGTGGTGACTGTCTACTCTTAGATGCTCATCTAGTTAGAGATCTCCTTTGAGACCCTAATTGCACAAATTTTTGTAATTTTTTTGTAAATTACCCTAACCCTCAATATTTCGATTCTCTCTATTTTTCTCACACTCCAAACTAACCAAATGAGCTTCTGTAATTTTTTGGGTATTTATAAAGCTCTAGAGAAATTATAGTATATTAAATTAATTAGACAATTGTCTTATCTCTTCTTTTTCTTACTTTCTATTTGTAATATTTTAATTGGTTGCTTTTATTTCTTTAATTCTAGATTGCCACACCTTACTTCTAGAAATTTCCTCATTTTTCATAATTTTTCTTAATTATTTATGAATTCTCTTTAATTAATTAACCTTATTTTAACATATTTCGCGTATTTAAAGTAATTATACGTTTTTTTACCTACATGTAAATTTATATATGATATAAATAAATACTCCTAAATATTATTTAAGTTATTTTATGATTTTTAGTGTACATATAATTTATCTCTAGCAATTTGTTAATTATCAAAATGTATTTTACACATTTTCGATAAATAACGGGTAATATACTTAAAAGTTGGAAATTTTATATTGTCTTATTTTATTACTTATTTTCTTAAATTTAAACTTATGGGGTCACCTTTACTAATATTTTTAGCTTCATCGTAAAATTTAAGCTGAATCGGATAATTTGCTCAATCGTTTTAAATTCTGCGAATTGAACTCCAAGTAGCTAATTATGAGTCTTACAATTATCTCTCATCTTGCAACAATTCTCATCAACTATGCCTAAATCTAATCTTAGAAGAAATCTCTCAATTCTCTTATAAGATATCAAACTCTAAATTATTACTTGCGAAAATAATAACCTAAATTATGAAGCAAATATAGTTAAATCAAGAAAATAATAAAGAACTAAATTAATCAAGTAATTATCATATCACATGAATAGATATAGGTTTTACAAGACCTAGATGCCAAGATTCTACTCTCTATATATCGCAAAATAAGAATTTAAAAACAAAGTATAGAAAAGAATCGAACGAAGCATAATAAAATCCAAACAAAATTAAATCTTGAAATCTTCTCTTCTCCTTACTTTCTTAATTGTTCTTGGCTTCAAAAACTCTCTCAAAGTCATGCCAAAAAGTTCCTCTCCCTAATAAACCCTAAAAAGACTTTATATATAAAAAGTTAAAAAAAAAAAAAGTCGGTTAAAAGAGACACCATCGGGAACACAACTACGTCTTTTGATCGTATATTTAACTTTGCTTCAAGTTTGTCTTCTTTCTCTTTTGTTTTTTTTAAACTAGAAACAACACGACTAATGACATGATCGTGTCTTTTGGTCATGTCCTAAGTTGTAACAATAGAAAATCAGCTCCAATTTTGCCTAGAAACGATACAGTCATATTGTTCAGTTGTATCAATTTTTAAACCTTCATAACTTACTCATTTTAGCTTCGGTTTGAGTGAAATTTGTTTCTATCTTCTCATTTTTTCGCATAAATCATTTCAAAACCTAGAAAACAAAATTTGACTCAATTAAGTATCATTATCTAAAAATAAACTCAAATATTAATGAAAATCATCAAAAATCACTATATAAAATATATGCAATTAGGAACTCATCAAACTTTCCTACACTTAAGAATTTACTTTTCCTCAAGTAATAAGTTTTCCTTTTAGTTTCAAAATTTATAAGTACAACATAATAAGTTTTCATTTTAGTTTAATTTTTGCATTAACTTTCTTTGATTAGTCCTTAAGTTTCTTTTATTTTTCAATTCTTGTATTTAGGTTAGGCATTTATAAATAAAAATAAAAATAATAATAAAATATAAAAGTAAAAAAAAAATAACAGTATAGTATACAGTCGTATCTTAGACCTTGTGAATTCTAAGTAACTTTTGTAATCAGGCTACAGATTGTTACATAGTCACAAGACATGATCTTGTCTCTGACCATATCATTACCAAATGTGCTAACGAATCGCAGCACAAATTGTTACACAACTACAAGACATGATCATGTCTCGGGTCGTGTCACGGCCATTATATAAAAGCTCTACTTTTGTTAACCATCATTCATCCTTACATTTTCTTTCTCCCGTCCAACACTATCATTCGTCTACTCTTGCTTACGCCTTCCTCTTTTCTTGCATTTTCTCTCACACACAATACACAAGAACGTACAAACTCACATAAATTCAAAGATCTCTATTACTCTCACTACTTCATGAATCTAGGTAAGTTCTTGATTCCTCTTTTTCTCTGATATTTTTGAAGAATTTATTTGGATTGGACTCTTGTGCATGATGGAGTAGTTAAAATCTAAAACTTTTGCATGTGATAATCTTTGGAGTGTGTTCATAACTTTTGTTTTGAGAAGATGGGTAGTAAATATGAAGAACACAATTGTGCTCTTAATTAAGCGCTCAACAAAGGATTTAAAATACACGATTATTAACACAATCGTGTAGATTATCTTGCATGTTAAGGTGTGGGAAACTTTTTTTGCCATGATAAGGCTTTGTTTTCTTTTGCACAATGTTGGTTATAGCAAATTACTTGGTTACGGTTTTTAATTAATGTTAAGATATTGCACTTTAGATGTTAGAAAACGTAGGAATCATCGATTCAACATGTTTAAATCTCTTTGTGTAATATGGGATTATGTAAGTATAAAAGTATCCCTTCAAATTCTCAAAGAAAATGGCATGCCCAAATTAGTTTTATTGTGTATTCTTCCACTATTGTGCTTAGCTTTTACATTATTTGTTAGTCTAAGCGTAGGGAAAGCATTAATGTCCATTTCATGAGTTTAATTTACTTCTTTTTATTGTAGAAAACAGCACTAAGGCAAAAATTGGATGTAAGGTGCAAAAGTAAAGAAATTACTTTGTCTTCATCTCAACCATCACCATCTCTGAGCCTACTAGCGGCCATTGATCCTCCCGTTCATTTGATGTTGCATTTTACCTCAAAAGTCAGTCGGGATCGATTTCAACATCTCCAATCATGCACGTTTGGTAAAACATTATATCTTGAATAGAGTGTTATTGAGGAACTTTACTTACTCGAACAAATCCAAGACATGGTTTCCGTTGAGCCATAGGAACAACTATTTACATGCCAAGCTCCTATTTACTGTAAGCTCACACTCGAGTTCCTTTGTACATACCAAATGGATAAGCCTTTGGATAACTTTAACTGCAAAAGAAACTACATTTTTTAATGAACAACCGCTCATATTCAATAACGGTTGCTACGTTTGGAGCTTATTCAGGCTTATACTTGGAAGAGTATGTGCATACTGAAGAGTTTCTTCGACTTCCAATTAAGTTACCTTGTGGAGTTTCCTCGTTTGTGTTTTGGCAAAATATTGCTAGTGAAAGACCCTACCAAGCTAAGTCAAGTAAAGTGTCTTGCTTGCGACGTCTCGAGTACCGTATAATTCACTATTGATATCGCATACAATTGCAAGACGAGAGAAGAGCACTAAAGTAGTCAGTAAACTTAGGTTATTGGCTCTTTATAACATGATTGAGAAGTACCCTAATTGTTGCGAACTGTGATAAAAAACAAACAAGGCTGGTCACTAGATGAGTCCAAGCTTGTAGAAAACTTAAAACAAGATTAATGGAGAAAGTGCGAAAGGATAAAATGAAGAATGAAACAATAAGAAAAACCCACAAATAGCTTTAAAGAATATGACACACCAATGAAACTTCTAAGGACTTACGACATAATTCGATATAACGCATGAATTGGTCCGGTAAGGTTACTCGCTACCTAACCTTACTTAAGGGAAAGGATAAGAGTGTTACCGAAAGTAAACAAATAATATTTACGTAAGGAAAAAAAGTACTCAAAAAGTGTATTAAGAATGATCTGATACTTTCCAGTTATAAGTACAAAGGTATTTGTACCCATAAGTTAAGGTAACTTACCTAAAAAAGGAAAAGCCAAAAAGGGCATTCTCTAAGAAAGTAATATATAAGATATAAAAAGGTAAAAAAATGAACATACAAGAAAAACAATTATTGGTATAACAGATTCTGCACGTGATACTATACACGTGGCGATGTTACAGTGGCGAAGTCGTTAGTAAACACGAATAAAAAGTAAGAACAGATGGCTTGTCCGAGTAGGGATAGCTTAATTAGTCCGGAGTCTCTCTTTTGACTTCTCGATAAGGAATACGCTGAGTAATTAGTCGGTTCAACGCTAGTGAGTAGTCTTCAACTCAGTACACTACAGAAAAATGGACAGTCATACATCTTAACATGAAGGGTAACTCGGTAAGGAAATACTCTACCTTGGTAGGGATCTGTTGGAATAGAAAGATTCGTCATGCTAGCCTCTCTAGTCTTCAGGCTCAGCTACTGGTCAGAGGTTCGGTAACCTAATTCCCATCATCCCTTCTGGATTATTTTGGATTTGGGATCAAATCCGAATGGTGTTCGCTCAATTCTCCGTCAAGGTGATATGAATTGTGGTCGGCAATGTTGAAGGTATAAGAAACCCCATAATCCTCGGGCAATTCCAACCTGTAAGCATTATCATTGATCTTCTGGAGGATTTTGAAAGGTCCTTCTTCTCTTGCAGATAATTTGTTCCTCCTCTTGCTGGGGAACCATTTCTTGCTAAGGTATAACTACACCAAGTCTCCCAATTGAAACTGTTTAGCTGTCCTACCCTTAATCTTTTCTCACAGTCTTCAGGCAGCTTGGTCAATATGCCAAGTGACCTTATCATAGATGTGCTGAAGGGATTGTACTTCGATCAATGTGTCAAGGTCCTCTTACGCAGGTACTAATACAGGGGCATGCTCAAAAGGCAACTCAGGATTGAACCCATAGACTACCTCGAGGGGAGTCTACTTAGTGGTGTCATGTACCATTCGATTATAAGTGAACTTGACTACAGGCAGGCAAACGTTCTAATCAACCAATTTCTTGCCTATTGCAACTCGGAGCAGTAACCCCAAAGTACAATTAACCACCTCTGTTTGGCCGTCAGTTTGGGAGTGACATGAGATACTGAAGAGTAATTTGATTCCAAGCTGATGCCATAAAGTTCTCTAGAACTGACTCAAGAACTTCGAGTCTCTATCGGAGACTATACTTCTCGACACGCCATGTATTCGCACAATCTCCTATAAGAAAAGAGAAGTAGTAGCCAAAGCATCGTTAGTTTTCATACAGGGCACAAAGTGTGCTATCTTACTGAACCTATCCACAACAACCATTACAGAATCTTTGCCTCGAGCAATTCGCAGCAGTCCAAAAACAAAGTCCATGCTCAATTCTGTCCGCAGTTTCATTAGGACAAGTAAGGGCATTACTCTCCTTTGTTTGGCTCGATACTTGGCTATCTTATATACAACACAGCTTTCAACCACTCGATGCACATCTCTCCTCATTCTCGACTAAAATTATAGGCCATTCAACAGTTCACAGGTCTTTCTTTTTCTAAAGTATCCGGAGAAACCTCCACTGTGAGGTTCCCTGATTAGTAGCTCTCTTAGTGAGCAATTCAACACGCATAATTTTTCTCCAAGGAATAAGTTGCCATCCTCTACATGATATTTGTCTACTGTCCTCCTATTAACGCACTGCAAAATTATAGGTCCAAAGTGTAGATCCTCAGAGTACTGTTCTTTGATACTTGCAAATCCAAACAGTCTTATCTGCAGTTCTAATAAAAGCGCATATCTCCTCAAAAGAGCATCTGCAACTAAGTTTCTCTTTCCCTGCTTATACTTTATTACAAAATTGAGTCCTTCAAGGAATTCAACCCATCTCACTCACCATTTCAATAACTTAGTCTGACTTCAAAAGTACCTTAGCGATTCATGGTCAGCATACATGACAAATTCTCTTGCCAGTAAATAATGTTGCCATACTTGCATTGGTTGGATCAGAGGCAAAAGTTTCTTGTCATACACGGAGTAGTTCAACTGTGGTCCTCGGAGCTTCTCGCTGTAAAAGGCAATTAGTCGGCCTTCCTGCATCAAGACAGCGCCTATTCCAATGCACGATGAGTCGCATTCCAGCTCAAAATTTTTGTCAAAGACAAGTAGTACTAACACCGGGGCGAAGGTCAATATTTCTTTTATCTTGGCAAAACTCCTCTCCTCCCTTTCTTCCCATCGGAAGTTGGTGTTTCTCTTTGTTAACACGGTAAGTGGTGCGGCAAGGATACTGAAATACTTAATAAACCTTCTATAAAACAAAGCCAGTCCGTGGAAACTTCTCACGTCGGCATAAGTCATAGGAGTCGGCCATTCAACAATTGCTCAAATCTTTTCATCATCGACTCGCAAGCCTCTTCCACTAACTACATAGCCCAAAAATACCACTTCTTCTTAGCAAAAGCAACATTTCTTCGAATTGCCAAATAGTCTCTCAACACGAAAGATATCCGAGACTACTTTAAGATATTCACAATAACTCGACAAGTCGACACTGTAGACTAGGATATCGTTAAAGTACATCACAACACACTTCCCCATGAGATGTCTTAGCACATGGTTCATTAGTCTCATGAAAATACTCGAAGCATTCGACAAGCCGAAGGGCATAACCATCCATTCGTAAAGTCCATGTCGAGTCTTAAATGCAATTTTCCATTCATCTCCGGGCCTCATGTAGATTTGGTGGTAGCCAGATTTAAGATCAATTTTACTAAAAATCTTGGCTCCACTGAGTTCATCCAACATGTCTTCTAGCCTCGAGATCGAATACCTGTATTTTATCGTGATCATGTTCACAACCCGGCTATCTACACACATTTGCTAGGTTCCATCCTTCTTCGGTACTAAAAGTGCAAGCACAGTACAAGGGCTGAGACTCTCTTTTATATAGCTTCTCTCTAACAACTCATTGACTTGACGTTAGAGTTCAGAAGCCTGCTTGGGATTCATCCGATAAGCTGGCTTATTCAACAATGCAGCGCGGGTGCTAAGTCAATGCATTACTCTATGCCTTAAGTTAAGGGCAACCCCTCAAGTAACTGTTCTGGGAACAGGTCGGCATATTCATTTAACAACTCCTTAACCTCCTGAGGTAACTCACCCCGCTCCTTCATTTCCAGTAGTCCCTTGACCAACATGAGGGTCGGTTCATTAGCATCAATGGCCTATCGGAGCTCAGCTCTACTCATCACTAGAGCCTTCTTCAATCCGCAAGCAAATTTCGTCTGCAACTTGTGAATTTTTCTCGACGGCATCGAGTTTAGTATGATCTTTCAGTCATCCTTCTCGAACATATAAACATTCCTGTAACCGTTATGCATAACTCTCCTGCAAACAACCACGGTCTTTCTAGCAATACGTGAGAAGCGCACATGAGCAGTACGCCATAAAGAATCTAGTCGGAGTAATTCCCTATAGTGATCGACAATAATATTTGCCAAGTGATATGTAATACTCCTTTCTCACTCAACCAATACAACTTGTACGGCCTCGGATGTACAACAATCAGCAACTTCAGTTTTGAAAAGATCAACTGATACTATATTGGTGCAACTTCCATGATCTACAATGAAGGCGTATATCTAATCATTTACCTTATAAGTGATATGGAACAAATTCTCTCCCCACTCCTCCTTTCGCGAAGGTTCCACATTCATAGTGCATTAAACAACCATGAGTAACTGATCTAAGTCCTCAAGAAACACATCCTCCTTAATCAGCTCTTTCTCAGAAGGAGCCTCCTCCTCCTCCGTACTCTCCACTTCTAGCTTCGAGATGTCTCCCTTGATAACCATCGTCTGTTGATTTGAGCACTAAGCAGCTATGTGTCCGAATCTCTAGCACTTAAAGCACATGATCTAGCTAGTCTTCCTACCAAACTCTTGTCCCTTCTCATATGTTCAAGTAAGCACTTCATTATCGAGTCGGCCTTTCTACTCAACTTTAACATCAACCTTCCTTCTTGACTCGGCACTTGGTAGAGTTCGATGACTTTCCTATCTAAGTCGGCTAGTCGACATCCTCGCTAGTACTCAGCTCCTTCTTTACCTCTCTACTCGCTAGCCAATCCTAACAGCCTTATCCATGGTGTCAAATCGTTGAAGCTCCACAATGTATCAAATATTTTCTCTCAACCTAGTAACGAACCTTAAGACTGTTCAAGTTGGTGATTCCTCCACTTCGCAACGAATCATAAGCATTTAGAACTCTTGAAAATATTCGTTAATAGTTCGACCTCCTTGTCTCAGCTCCTAAAACCGAATGAATGTATCTTGGAGATAAGTTTCCGGCACGAATCTGTTTCTGAGTACTCTCTTCATCTCGGGCCAAGTGTTAATCTCTCGGTAGCCCTCTCATCTTCTCATAGCCTGAAAATTCTTCCACTACATGGCAACATACCTAAAGAATTCAACAACAGCAATTTTCACTTTCTCATGATCTTTATATTGATCGTAATCAAACACACACTCCACCTTCTCTTCCCAATCCAGATACTCATCAGCATTCCCAAATCCATTGAAACTCGAAATCCGAAACTTCATATTATCCTTTATCAACTATAACCATGGAGTTGCCTCTTTTTCAATCAACCTGACAATTGGGAGCCCCATCATCCTTTATCAACTATAACCTTAAGACAACATACATATATGATATATATATATAATCGAGATAGACTCGATTAGCTCATTAGCTTAATCAGGTGCCATCGAAACTTAAATATTAATCAATTTCGAGTTAAATTTGGATATCGATACTATTTTAATTAAAAGAAAAATATTTTTTTAGAAAATTGAGCTAAATAAACTTAATCTAATTAAGCTTGAACTCAATTAATGCCACTTAGAGTCAAGCAATCAAGCTCGAAATTCTAAATCCAATTAAACTTGAGTTGAGCTTAAGATAGAAATTTCTAGTCAAACTTGAACTCCATCTTACCACCATGTCATCCAAACTCAATTCAATTACAACCCAAGTTTTAAGACAAAAAAGAACGGCGTCTTGTTAAGTTCAAGACCTAAAAACATTTCCCGAACCCAACCGTCGCTCACCTTTAAATACACATAATATTACATGTCTGGTTGGCAAAATGCAATAAAATAGGAACAGATATACAATTACTAAGTTATAGAATAGAGAATAGAGAAGAAATAGTTAGATTCGAAATAATATTAATAATAAATTAGAAATATATCTAAAAACGCCCATATATCCTGGTTCCAGACCATGATTTGACTGTTAGTTAGGTCTCATGAATGAAATTGGAAATATACAAGAAATAAATTAAGGAATGGCTACTCCCGTAGCTTCAAGAAGGAATTGCAATTCCATATTTAGCACCGATAGAATTTCCATGCAGTAACAATTCCGTAAACCAAATGCAATAACAGCCCTACAGTGGAGGATCTATTCTAGTCTTATGAATCAACCAAATATATTTTCTCGATTGGTTCTTACCAAACCATTGCTTGCAAGGAAAAACTAGACGATTGTGGCACGACAGGCCTGCTAACATTATCAATCTGCACAAATGCTGTTCCAGGAAGTCACAGTGAGGCCCTTGCGTTTCTCTGCGTGATTTGTAAGAAATGGTATCACAATACTTTAGCAATGTCAATCTGCCCCTCCAAGAACATTGCAGCAGCTAGTTCCCGAGCTTCCCTAGCAATCAATTGTAGAGGTTAAGAAACACAGCAGAATCGCCATTAAATCTAACTAAAACTTGTCTCTTTTCAAGTGCCCCTTAAGAACAGAATCAAACCAACCTGGTGAAGAATGGCTGCTTTATACCCCAGAGCTTCAACAGGATGCTGTCAAATGAGTAATGATATATAGGCAAGAGAAGAAAGGAATATATCTCATCTAAACCACAGATGGAACTTCAAGTCACACTGAAGAAGTTGAAATATTTGCATGGAAAGTGAAAAGATTGTGGCTTCTCCAACTTCCCAAATCCCTTTATTTTATTTTATTCCAATGGCTTATAGGTTCGATAATGAGAGCCCATCATCAATGAGCAACAAGTGCACAGGGAATTTTTACTTGTGAGCCTTTTCAAATTCACTCATCCATACATGCAGAAAGCATTTCTTCAAGCTTTACATAATTTAGAAACAAAAAGTGTAACAATTACATCACAAACTCCTTGTTCTTCACAAACTCAGCATTCCAGGAATTCGGACTTTAGAATCTACCAATCATGGAATTTCTTACTTTGGGTAAAGAATTTCTCAAGAAGTGACTTCCACAGGCAACCCCCAAGAGCTTGAGAAACTGGCTTTTGATGGCCACAAGTATTTCCTACCCACTTAGCATGTTCATGGAGAGACTGTTTGATGGAGGCAAGACTGTTTCTTCGCGGTCAAAGAACTTGGAAGAAGCAAAAATACATCAAAAAAGAATCAGTGCCTCCAGCATGATAGTTATTATCTCCTTTCCATGACCATGGTATTCCCAATACAGCAATACATTTAAGGCCATGTTTCATTGCGAATTCTCAAAGTGCGCTCACCTCAAAGTCTGGCATTGTAAGCTAACATCTAGGGCCTGCATGTCAACAAAATGATTTTGGTTAAAGAGAGTGACAATTGTAAATGCTTCACATTCCCTTTTGGAGAAATAACTAACTAACTAACTAAGTCATGAATACACTGAAATTCATCAACTAACTGGATCCTTCTGGCAAAAAAAAAGAAAAAAAAAGGATCCTAAAATGCATGTCAACTCATATTTGCTCAGTAGAAGGCAAACATGCTTTAACTCAACGATTTTAGTTAAAGAGCACTCTTTCCACACCTTAGGTACACTACAGGACTTGGTCCCAATTAAAAGGATATTCACAAGTGGTGAGCATGGTTCAGTCACACCCTAGTATATTCAAAACTCATGAGTACACTGGATCCCCATCGACTATCTGGATCTTGAATGCATGTCAAATCATTTTTGCTGAAGAGCACTCTTTCCACACCTCACACAGAAAAGGCATAATCTGAGTTCCAGGGTACACTACAGGACTTGGTCCTTCTATAACCCAACTGATTATAACAGAAGCAAAAAGACAAGCAGGATCAGAACTTGATGTTTTCTTCTCTTTTTTCTTTTTTTTGATTTGGTGGGTGGTGGTGAGGGCCTCTTTGAGGGGTGGAAGAGGGAAGAAGAGGAGGGGGAGGGGGGCCTGCTGTGGGATAGTGGTGGTGGAACTTGATCTTCATAACATGGAAAGAAGAGTAAACACAAGACACTGATGGACAACCCATGATCATTTTCCAGCATGCAATTTAAATATACCATTATCTATAATCAGGACAATTGATTCCAGCATCCTGAAAAACAGCAAAGGTTCTAATAATAACCCTCCAAATTGTCAATTCACGCATCATAGTTATGGCAGAGAAATTGTGAACTTTACTGCAGTACTGAAGGCAAAAACTGCTTTGTTCACAGACCTAATCTTTCCTTCCGAAAAAAATTGGATCTTTGAAAGACCTATATCTAACATTAACGATAAAATAATGTAGAAAATATGAGAAAGGTGCAATCTGTTATTCATGTCCTCCACTAAGGGAAATAGTATCTTAAGAACGGGAATGGATATCCCCAGAATATCTATACTATTACAGAAAGAATCCATTCAAATATTGGAACACAGAAAATAAAAGACGACATCTCCAAGTGCTTCAAGGCATAAAAGTATATATGCCAGGAATGTCTAAACATACCAATAAAATTGTTTAATTTTTCTTTTGATCTTTTCCAGTGCTCTCACGGTGCATGGGATGCTTGACATCTAGAACTCTCTGCTTTTACAGCAAGGCGATTTCACATTGAAGAGGTTGGTGAATCCGCTTTCTGATTGATTGACATGCTTTTGCAAATCTGCTCTACCATTAGATTATTGCATCAACTCCGGACTACATGAATGGAGACGCCAGCCAATAATAGACAAAGCTAGCATCCACCAAAAACCATGTCATGAGTGTCCAAGAGAAGACCCTCAATGGAATGGAAAGTGTACTTCTGTTCAATCATACTTGCCTCTTCTTCATGTGCACAGCACGGCAGCAATATATTAATTTACCAAATATCTCCACAGGAACACACACCTCTTAAAAACCGATGGTATCTTTTCACATCCCTAACAACGATCTCCCTCTTCTCTGCACTGCTTATGTACTTCAATGCCTCATGACAATCCTTACATATCCTCAAGTTTTTCACTATCCTCAGGGGCTTACCTAGTGGAGTTACACCATTCAAAAGCCCAAATGCCAATGCTAATTTCTCGCTGTGATGCCGAAGCTTTTCCTTCTTCTCTTCCTCACTCAAATTATGCACCGCTGCCTCTAATACCGGTTTGTACCCCATATTCTCAATCTTCTCCATCAACTCTGCCAACTTTGCATATATCTCCTCTGACCTCTGGTGCCTCCTATCTCCTGCCAGAAAAACATGAACTATTCCCCGCACTTCCATCCAACTTCGCCCACCATCTTTCCTAACCTCTCCATCCTTCATGTTCTTCCTTACTTCTGCAACTTCGTCCCACCTTCCTGCAGCCGATAAAGCATTTGCAACTAGTACATATGCTGAGTCATCATAAGGGTCAAGCTTAATCAATCGCCTAGCCATATCCCGAGCCATATAAGTATTTCCATGAGATATGCATGCCATTAGCAATGTCCGCCAAACAGCAGCATCAGGCTTATACGGCATCATCATTGCAAGCCTCACAGCATCAGCAATTCTTCCATCACGACCCATAGCACCAATCGCACATGTGTAGTGTTCCAATTTCGGTTGCAATCCATAATTAATTTTCATCTTTTTCAACCAGAGCTTGCTCTCATCAACCAAACCAGCATTATAACATGCTGTTAGCACAGCCAGAAAGCTATACTCATCGGGAACAAATCCCTGTTGTTCCATCGCATAAAGAAGCTTGATCACAGAATTCGCATTGCCATGCTGAGCATAAGCTGACATTATTGCATTCCATGCCACCAGATTCATCATACTCAAATTCTCATTAAACACAGACCTTGCCTCCACAACTAGCCCTGACTTCCCATAACAATCTATCAAAGCACTTCCAACAACTACATTGCCCACAAATCCCGCAACAACTGCATGTGCATGGATAATCCCACACTGCTCCAACGCAGCTAGCTCTGCAGCCGCACGCAAGGCCCCTGAAATACAATGCACACTAGATTCCATCCCAAACGACCTCATTTTCGCAAACATTTTTAAGGCATCAATTGGTCTCGAGTTCTGCGCTAAGCCAACAACTGCTGCCGCATAACAAACTTCATCTCGTTCAGGCATTTCGTAGAACACCTTCCCTGCCAAGCCGGGCAATCTACATTTCGTATAGAAGCTAACGAGAGCTGAACCTGTAAACAACCCCACACTTAAGCCGAGCTTCAGAGCCATGGAATGAAGCAACAGCCCAAAGGGTATACAGGAAAGTGAAGTACATGTCTTGATTAATAAGGATATGGTCCTTTCGTTGGGTAATTGATTGCGTCTCAACATTTTAATAAAGTATCGCAAAGATAAGTGCGTGCTGGAATGAGCAGCAATTAGAGAGGTCCAAGAGACGACGTTGGGAGATGGTATTTGGAAGAAGACATTACGAGAGTAAGATAGGAGGTTGGATTTGGAGTAGAGGGTTATGAGGTTATTGCATATGAAGCGGTCCATTGAAGTTGTTCTGAGGAGTTTGGCGTGGGTGATTCGTGGGTCGGTGGTGGAGGGAGGTGGCGAATATGGCGGTGGCTGCTCCAGCAGCTCTGGGTTGAGGTCTGACAAGCTGTCCATGGCGGTAATAGCAAGTCCTAAGCGCTTGCCAAAAGAATTTTCATTGTGGATTGAAACAGAAACACCAGCTTCACAAGGTAAGTCTCGCGTGCATGGAATTTTAAAATAAACATGCGATGGATTAACAGAGTAAAGCCTTGGCCATATTACATAGCAAGACAAGAAACGACTCGGCGGCTAATATACTGTCGTAGAATATGCTCTATTAGTATTCACAAGCTATATATATATATTAACATGTAACATTTAATAAAATTTTTTTCCTAAAAGATGGAGTTCAACATAATATTTAATCATACACTTATCCCATAATACCGTTGTAGTCTATATATTTAAAATTTTATTACATAGCGTATTAATAGTACGAAGATTTTTCTCTAAATAAGACTCCAAGGTGGAGCTAATGTTGCCAAGACAACTACCATTATATTTACAGGAGTGGAGGGATTTGCCCGAGCCCAAATTTTCCGGACAATATAGAGAAACAAACCTAGAAGAAATGAAATTTCTCCATATATACTTGTAAAAATACGTTAAAGCTACTAAACTCAGTATAAAATTTTAAATACCAAACAATTGTTCTAATTAATTATTATTACACAAAATATTAAATAGTAATTTATTTTTCCAATTCAAATTACTATTCACTAGCCTATTTATTACCTTTGCCATAAATACCTTATTTAGTAAGTTGTGCTAAGTTTGTAGTAGATATAAAAAGTGGAAAAAGGTAGGGATTTTACAACTTTTTTTTCAGTCTCATCTTTGTTTTTTAAAAGACCGATCTTATCATCCATCACATCCTTAATTTATACTATTTTAAATTTGAACCATTAAATAATATGTGAATTTAATAATTTAGATTTAAAAAATAAAAATAAATGATGGAACGAATGATATGTCGGTCCGATTAAAATAAAAGACGAGACTGTAAAATATCTCATATTTTAAAGGTATACTGGACAATTTACTTTTTAATTATATTTTATTCCTTATTCATTATCTTGTCAATTAAACAAAGTAATCAATATTTAATTACTATTATATATTGTCACATCCCAAAACGGTAAAAACATAACAATCATATCATTCAAATCATTCTAAAATAAAAACTCACCTTGTAGCCACTATCTTAGACACGATTCCATAAAACATCCATGACTAACTCGCTTTAAATAAGCAATTTATAAATTAAACAGATTATTTACTTTAAAAAGTATGAAAAATATATACTATGATTCAAATATTACAATTAATGCTTATATGATTTCATAGCATAATCTCACCTAAATAATACTTTATTTAACAATAAAAGATTCTAAACTAAAAACTAAAACCTTAAAAATGTACCTATTCTTTATTTTCATTTATTTACTCTCTAGGATCTAGCAATTACTAACTTTAAGGTAATTATAAAATCACATTTTAACTAGCATCTACAACAATATCTATAAGGATGAGAACAACTAACCATTCAGTAAGTTAGGATAGAGATATAAAACTATATTTTAAGCATAAATAAGGTTATCAACCAATTGTTTTAATACAGTACAACACAATAAGCAAATGCTATCGCACGACGTTATCTGATCTATCGTAAGATTAGAGAAATATCACCCGCTCGCTCTAATCTAAATTAAGGAATTTAGCATACATTTCAATAACTTATGACAAAACTCAAGCTTGTACAATAGAGACTCCATTTCTCCAGTAATTACCTTCGAACCACTACCTTCATTCTTGTCACAATCTCCTCTTTTATCATTTAATTCGACTAAGGATAAAGAAGGGACCAATTATACTATCTAACACTATTCATTTCGAATAAGTCGATATTTGACCGGAGAACCCTAAATGTTTTCCCTAATAGGTTGTCATGCAAGTCCGATTTAAAATTACAAGTCATATATTTAATTAAGTCTAAATAAGATGATCGGTCCATATCATGCAATACAAAACAATTGCAAACTAATACAACAAGCGAATAATACATAGTATATTTAAAAATATACAGTACTTCGAAATATAGTTATGTATTAATCCAAAACTTATTTGGACTTTCCACTTGCTCACTTAAGGTATGACTCGCTACAAGTCTTTGTCGATAGTCCCTATAATACAAATATTATTTTAATGTTTATATAACTATTATTTATATATAGACTTTATTCTATAAATAAGATTACTATCTTTAGTTTAGGGTTTTACTACACCTAATTATTTAGGTTTTTAAGTCTCTTACAATTATCCTTATTTTGAGTTAAGTTCTGAATTTGCTTCTTATTTAGTTTCTAATTCAATCTCTAATCTAGCTCCTGTAAACCCTAAAGTTAAGCAAAGAGACTGTAGGATTGAATTTAGAACACAAGGTTTAGGACGATTAATTAAAAGACAATCAGTTAAAAAATCCGATCAAACCCAAATTATAAACTATTGAGAGAAATATTAGTAAAAACGATCCCGTAAACTTGAATTTAAGAAAATAAGTAATAAAATAGGAGACTATAAAATTTTCAAATTTTAAATATAATAATTGCTAATTACCGAAAATGCGAAAAATGTAATCAAATAACTAATAAATCACTAGAGATAGATTATATGTATACTAAAAATTATAGAATGATCTAAATAATAATTAAGAATGTTCACATGTATCCCACCGTATTTACGTGTAGATAAAAATACGCGAAATTACTTAAATTGGCCAAAAACTTAGTAAATAATTAAAGAAAATTATTAATTAATTGTGGAAAAATCAGAAGGGTATGTAATGATGCAAATCTGGTCGTGGTAAGTCAGGATCTAAAAAAGAAAAATTATCCAATTAAAATTAGGCAACACAAAAGCCAAAAATTAAGGAAATGAGATAATGTGATGTCTAATTAATGCATATTAATTACCAAAAACGTCTATAAATAAGTGAAAAATTCACAGAACTCCTTTGGATAGTGAAGAATTAGAGAAAAATAGAAAGCTTCAAAAATTCAAGAGAAAATCTAGAAAAAAAAAAAAGGAAAAGAAACTATGCAATTACGGCTAGTGAGCCAAACCCACACCTCACCACCACCTGAAACCGAGCCACCACCACCACCCCACTCCAGACCCACCGTCTAGGCCGGCCCACATACTTGGACCAGATTTGGACGACCAAAAAGCATCGAACTGGGTGAGTCCCTTAATTGCCCTGATTTTGTGTAATTTCGTAAAATTAGTTATTTTGCCTAAAAAAATATGAAACTTATTATTCTGAGGTTTTATTGTATGTAGATTTAGGGAAAAATAGTGATTTAGTTTAATCACGTTTAAAAATATAGGGGTCTTAACAAATTGAGCAAAACCTAGCATGATTAGAACTATAAATAAATAGACTTAGGAGTGTAGTTTGGAGCTCAATTTTTTTTTTGTAAAATGCTTATGTGATACAGAGCAATGTTATAAAGCCATTTTTTTAAAATTAATTTTCGAAATTTTTAAGTTAATTTTTAGCCCTAAAATGATGGAAAAATTGGGTGATTTTGGGTTAATTAGGTGATTAAGATACTAATCACTGATTTAGATAGTAATTAGATGTTTAGGGATGTTAATCTCTAATGTGGAAACCTAATCCTAGCCTTTGGAGTATTAAGTATAGTTAATTTAGGAAATTAGGTGGTTATTGTAAGAAATTAGAAATATGTGGAATTGAAAATTAATAAATCTAAAAATTAAGGTTATTTAGATAATATTATAATAAAAATTAGAATAAACTAAATCTGAAATAAAATTTAATTTTAGGTAATTGTATAAAAATGTAAGATTTTCTCATATCGAGAATAAATCCGATACCCCAATTAGGATTAGCGTGTACCGAATAGTTTAAAATACTAAATTAAGACCCAATAGAATATTAGAATACTCGAGTTTAATGTGATTAATTTCACATTAGTATTCAAGCATAGTTAAGACTTCGGAATAAAAACTAGAATTTAATTTAGGATTCGAACCCCGAAATAGAGTACAAAAAATCATTAGTACATAATAGGTATACATGAAAAAAAAAGAGTTAAATTATAACTTAAAATATAAATTTTTAAAGTATACGTACTAAAAAGACCTATTTATATTATAGGACACCCAGAAACAAATCGGCTTACGACTAAGTGATCGGGCGATTGAGAAATTCCAAATAAGTTGAGTTATTATTTATTGTAATAGAGTACTACTTGTATGGTACTCGAAGACTTAGGATTGTATATGGTTGTGATTGTAAGTAGTTTATGCATGTGTTTGATGTATCTGAATTCGTGCTAAAATTGTAGTATGATAGATTTTGTGTTATGATTGAATTGGAGTGAATTATTTGAAAACCCTAAATAAAATTTAATCTTATTCGACTTTAATGACCTAAAATGTCATGCATTGCAACCCGTTAGGGGGTCATTAGAATTCTCTAACCAAATACCAAACCCTTCTAAAGAGATAGCGCAGAATTGCATAATGGTCTCTTCTTCATCCTCAGTCGAACTAAGTGACAAAAGAGGAGGTCACGGCGAGGGTAAAGTCAATGGTTCGAAGGTAGTCATGGGAAGAGCGAAGTCTCCATTGCACAAGCCTAGGTTTAGTTGTGAGCTGTTGCATAACATGGAAACTCCTCAACCCGGATTAGAGCAAGTGAAATTTCTCTGATTTCACAACGGACCAGACTACGTTGTACGATGACACTTGATTGTTGCATTGCATGAAATTAATTGCTTGATAATCTTGTTTGTGCTTGTATGCATTCATGAGTCTCCAATTCAACTTACTGAGCTGTGATTGCTTATACCCTCATAGATTCTTTTGCAGGTCCTGATTTCTGAACACTTCAAGTATTATACCGCCTTACAATTACCCAGAGGTTAGTCCTTTTGAAACCGAAGGTATGAGAATCAATTTACTTAGTAATGATGTGTAGCTAGAGTGTCCTTGTAGTTAAGGATGAAAGACTGATAGTTATTATGTAATATAGTGAACTGTTGTGTTTATGTAAAACTTCCTAGAAAGCTCCGTGAACTTACATATAATTATACATGTTTATTAGAAATTTGTAATATTTATCATAATTGTAGTTAAACTTTTAAGCGGACTGTTTACTTCAAAGTGAGGAGTCGTTGACGCCTTGTGTAGATCATGTCTATGGTAGGCACTGTGAGACCAGTTACTATTATAGAATGGTTTACACAGCATGACTGTTGCGACTCTGTGATTTCAGGGCGTAATAGCTCCTAAGCTTATCCAACCACAATACAGATATAAGAGTTTCTAAATTAGGTTGTAATTCTGCTTTTGATTATAGTATTTTATTTGCAAACCTTAGGAACTCCTTTCAAACTATTATGTGAAATTCATCTAACTATTTTTGGGTATCCTAAATCTCTTATCTAACTCTTCACCCATATTTTGGTCAATACAATATACTATATTCCTAATTTAACTACCTATTTAACTCATAATATGAGAATAACTTATATTTTTTATATAATTACCTAAACACATATTCCATATCAAATTTATTTTATATTATTATATTATCAATTTTAACTTAATATTTTTCTAATTATTTTATTTCCAATATATACATATTATGTATTATTAGATAATCTACCATTAAACACTTATATAACATTTTTAACACTGCAAATATCATCCTTCATCATCCAATAATATATCAAGATGTCTAATTGTATCCTAAATCAGAATTTATATTTAATTAACCATAAATTACAAAATTGATTTAAATATTCTCTTTTGCCTATTACTCCTTTAAATATATTTACTACATAATATGCATACTACATACCACGAACACCTCAAACTCCATAAATACTATCCTACATCAGCAACCAACAGCTAAGGATACCTAATTACATAATAAATCAAAATTTCACCAAATTAACATTAAATTACAAATTAAAGCTCAAATAATACTTTTTATATATGATTTTAAGGCCTAAAAATGAAGTAAAATTTTAGAAAATTAATTTTTAGAAACAACTCTTTATGGCAATGTCATGAAAATCCTAAATAGTTTACATAAAAATTTTGAGATTAAAACTATACTATTTAAGTCATTTAAATCAGTATTTAAAACTAGCTTAAGTTTAGGGATTTCTTAAATATGATATATTTCAAGACTCAATTTTAATAAAACGATATTTTTCCTAAAAACTACATATAAAAATATCTTAGAATACTAAATTTCATAATTTTTTATAATTATTTGATATTTTAAATAAATAAAACAAAACCGCAAAGGAAATTAAAACTCACCAACATTGCTTGCTATAGCCACCGTTGGCCACTGTGGTTTTGTCAACCAGTCTAGACACTACCTCCACCATCCAACAATGGCGGCCATCCACTCTCGAGTGGTCATCAAATGTACAATCACCTTATAACCCTTAATTATGCACTATTTTTTATTGTTTTTCTAAAATTATTCTTTCTTCCCTTTTCTCCATTTGTCCTAATTTCCTAACTGACCAAAATGAGTTTTAAAAGGGATTTTCTGAATTTATAATAGAGTTTGGGATTTTTCTTACATTTTACCTTGACAATTGTTCCTTATCCTTTCCCCTTTTTACTTTCTAATTTCCATACCTAATTTTAGACCATTTCACACTTTCCATGAATTTTCATTAATTAATTAGTATTTTTTTAGCGTATTCTAGATAATTAAGTAATTTTGTGTATTTTTACGTATACTTAGATACATATATGATACAAATAAATACTTTTAGAAAAAATTTAAGTTATTTTATAATTTAGTGTATATATAATTTATTTCTATCAATTTGTTATTTATTGAAACTCATTTTATGCGTATCCGATAATAACGGGTAATATACATATAGCTTAATATTATAATATTTAATTATTTATTTTTCCTAAATCCAAATTCACAAGATCATTTTTACTAATATTCTTAACTCCAACATAAAATTTGAAGTCAATCGAATAATTTACACGATCATCCTAAATTTTACAAACTGTTGCCTAATCAATCGTGGATTAATTACCGATTTTTGTAGGACCTCACATATATCTATTTAATTCTCATTGAATTACAATTCAATCAGCCTTTATTTCATCAAGTGAAGTGAGTGGGCTCTAAATATTTATTATTCCTATTCTAGTGTTAGTATTTAGAAAACGTTTATCACTTTTATTCAATGAAAATATTTTACTAAAAAGTCCAACAAAGTTCAAGCACTTACTCAAAATCTCACTTATGTTCCATTAAATATATTCTTGTTGTTGCTTCAACTCATATTTTAGGCAAACCTACAAACTATCTCTACACTCCTACCTCCTTTATCATTGAGCAATCATTCAAGAGCCAATTTGTTGAGTATTATCTATCAAGTCTTGCTATCAAATCTAGTTTGATTTTATGGTCCAAATAATTGCGGATGGCGAATGTCCGATCGAATTGATTAAGTCATATAAGAACAAGGTTCAAGTCTAGTAATCTGTTGGGATGTCTTAGCTATATACATCACTACATTTCCACTTGACACCTATTATAATGATAAACGGTTCATCTCATTGTAACCTTTTCTTAAATTCTCAAAACTTCTATCACTCTATCCTCTAAGGTAAAGGAGCCATCATTATTTCGACCGTACTACTGGAGGCTCCGATGAAGTCAAAACAAGAGAGCACTCATCTTGGGCTAACCTAGTTGCCATATAAGGATTGTAGTGAAATATACAACTTTCCTTCACATAAATGAGGGTGGAGCAGTTCCTATATGGCTATTTAGAAATAAAAATCCACTAAATATAACTACTAAATTATAGTAGCAAAGAATAAAATAAAATAAAATAAAAAGAAACCTAATTGCTAGCAGCATCATTTTTTTTTTTTCCAACTCATTCCATATCATATTGGAAGTTTTGAGTTTTTTTAAATCTTATTAAGGAATATGAGTAGAAGGCTCAAGAAAAATTCTTCAATAGATTTGATATTATGAAGTGAATATTGTATACAAAAGATAATGTTATGAGAACTAGAAAGTTGTATTTAATATTAAATTTCCAAGAATTTAGTAGTTCTTAGCCTTTACATATTCATACTATAGCATGATTTTGTGGTGGATTGTTCATATCCCTTGATTTTATGGGGTGATACTTATTAAATGATAAGACAAATTTAGAAGATAAGGTTCTTTCTCATTAAGAGTATGCATTGCAATATCAAATGTAGTTGTGAATCGACATAAATAAGTTTACTTAATTAGTCATCAATTTTAAAGACCATCTCCAATTCTAAGAAACTTTAGAAGATCTTTACATTACCGTATAAATACCTTAGGAAACTTTTTTTCTTAATGAAACCTTTACTTTATCCCTAAATCCTTCAAAAGAATTCCTTAACATTTTTTTTAAGTTTTTGTCGAGAGTAGGGTTCCTACATTATGACTTCTTCCAACCAAATATCCAAACATTAGAAAAATAATTAACGTGTTTGGTTTAATATTTAGCATATTAATTAAAAATATAATTAAGAAAAATTAAATTTATTAATTGTGTTTGCTATTTAATTTTGTTGCTGCCTCCATTTTCATCCATTTAGAATTTAAAAAGACAAAAAAATTAGTTGCAGTGCTTTGACAAGCATTGTACTTTAGCAATGCAAAGGAAATCCATGTAGGGCTTTAGACATGGAAGCACACAATTTCTTTTATTGCAAGTAAAATCAAGGCATTAGCATATTTATTAGAAATATGCAAAGATTTAAACGTGTCACGTGAATTATTATATACGCATTTTTTTTTTTTATAGAATTTTGGTTTGGAGGTTTCATTGCGATATTTGAAAATAAAATCATATTGATATGCCACTAAATTTGTCCTATGAGGTATTTTATTGTTATTTTTGTTCTTACAGACATTTTTTGAATGATTGTGTTTTACTTTGTTTAAGCAATATATGTAACTTCTTCTCTGTACAGTTACTTAAAAACACACGGTGCATTTGATATCTTCTATAACAGGTTATGTCTATTCACATAAAGATCTCTTATATGATCATATAATAATTTAGTCAATCAATATGTTTTTTTATTTCCTGCGCAAATACATAGCAAGTACCATAATGAAGCAAATAGCAAATACCACAATGAAACAAATCAACTATCATCTATGTTGTTTATAAAAGTCATAATTTTACTTAGTTTTGTACTGTCAATATTCTTTCAACAACTTTTATGTTAATCTTTTTCAATATTAATTTTACTCACATATGTAATTAACTTGATAAGTGTTTGATAACAACGTATTTCATATTCATAAATTTACACACCATAAATACAATGTCTGCCAATTATGGTATAATTTAATTTCTTTTTTCCCAATTCAGTCTAAAATGCTAAACCCATGTTAATTACAAGATCTTCTATTTCCATTATCTTTCTCATTGTACAATGCAAATGTCTGAACTCATAAAATAATTATTAAATCTCACTCTTATTTAAGCTCCATTTAGTTCATTTGTTTTCCGTCTTATTAGTGTCTTATTTTAATATACTTAAATCTTTGTATTCGGCAAGAATAAATAACAAAAAAATGAAAATATATTTTTTCTAAAATGTCAATTAAAATAATTATTTTCAATATATAAAATATATTTTTACAAAACTTTTCTTTTAAAAGTACAAGAATTTTTATTTTTAATTTTTACACTCCAATCACTATCTTTATCATAATTATAAAATAAAAACAGATAAAATACAGATAAGAAAATTTTCAAAACACTAAAATTTAAACTGATATAAATCAAATACAAATCAGATATAAATAAGATACAAATAAAAAAATTAAAAAAAGAAAAAGAAAAAAACAATCCAAACATGACTTTAGATGACCATTAGATAATGTTGAAATAACTAGATCTAATATAGCTTATTTTACTTCTCCTCGCAAACTATTCAAACTTAATTCAATATTTACTCAATTTAGATTTACTAACAATCATGAAACTCAATCTAGTCAAATAGTTTATCAAATTGAACTCAAATTTTATGATATTTAGCTTCACTCATCAATCGAACTTATGTGTTAGTTGATTTCAAATTGAATCTAGATATCAGTACTACTCTAATTGAAAGAAAAATGGCTTCTAACAAAGTGAATCCTAAATGAGCTAAACTTTGCGCTCACCGAGTGCCATTTCTAGTCGAGCACAAGGTCAAAATTCTAAATCCAATCAAACTTGATTTAAGTACAAATTTGCTTCTACTTGTCATCCTATGTCCTCTTTAATTCTAGTCGAGCTCAAGCTTCAACACAACACTAAATCATCCTAACTCAATTAATTTATGACACAAGTTCTAAGACAGCTGAGAATGGCATTTTAGTAAGATCAAAATCTGACACCATTTCCTAAACCTGATACTCACTCACCTTCAAACAGACAGAATATTACAACCATTGCTTGCAACGACTAAATAGGCAATTGTGGCACGACAGACCCGGCTATAGTGATTGAGTTGCACAACTGCTGTTGCATTAAGGCAAAAAGCATAAAGTTTCTGTGCACGATTTTATAAGCAATGGTATCACAAGAATCTAGTCATCTCAACTGCCACTCGAAGAACGAAGGACCATCCAAATATTGCAGCAGCTAGTTCCTGAGCTTCCCAGACAATCAATTCTTAAGTCAGGAAACCCGGCAGCATCGCCATTAAATCTAACCAAATCTTTTCTCTTCACATATGCCCTTTTAAATATGGAATCAAACCAACGTGGTGAAGAAGTCAAGGAGAGAAGAAATATATCTCATCTTCCGCAGCTTGCACTACTAAAGGTGTTGGAAGAGCTGCATGGAAAGGGAAAAGATTGCAACTTCTCCAATTTTCCCAAATCTTCCCCGAAACCACCAAACAAGTGCACAGGGAATCTTTCCTTGTGAGCTTTGTTAAGATTCACTCAGTCATAATCACAGAAAGCATTTCTTGCAGCTTTATATAATATAGATACAAAAAGCATAACAATTACATCACAATCTTTGTGCTCTTCACAAATTCAGCACTCCAGGAATTCTGACTTTGGAAACTACCTTTCATGGAATTTTTACTTTGGGTAAAGAATTTCTCAAGAAATGATTCCACAGGCACCACCAAGAGTTTGAGAAACTGGTTGTCGATGGCTGCAAATGTTTCCCACCAACTTAGCAAGTTCATGAAGATACTGTTCGACGAAGGCAAGACTGTTTCTTCAAGGCCATAGAACTTGGAAGAGGCAAAAATACATCAAAGAACCTGTGCCTCCAGCAAGATATTTATTATCTTGTTCTCTATGACCATGGGATTCCAAATCCAGCTGATACATTTAAGTCAATGTTTCTTTGCCAATTCTCAGAGTGGACTTGCCTCAACTCTGGCAATGTAAGCTATTACCTAGAGCCCGCATGTCGACAAAATTATTGTAGTTAAAGGGAGTTGCGGGTATGTGATGATTACAAATGCTTCCCATGCCCTTCTGAAAAAATAACTAAATAACTAAAAAAGTGCACCTAAACACATAAGAGAGAAAATTACAAGGACCTTTGGCAAGGGGTGAGCATATTAGTGACACCCTATTATATTTAAAACATACGAGTATACTGGATCCCCATCAATGACTGCATCCTAAAATGCATTTCAACTCATATTCGCTCGATAGAAGGCAAAACATGTTTTAACTCAAGGGTTGTAGTATGCTGAAGATTACTGTTTCCACACCTTGCACAGAAAAGGTGTCATCATAGATGGGTACCAGAGTACAACGCAGGACTTGGCCAAGGACAAAAAGTGGAGAACATGATTCAGTGACACCCTATTATATTAAAAACTAGTTAGTACACTGAATCCCCATCAATTAACTGGGTACTAAAATGCAAGTCAACTCCTGTATGCAGAAGAAAACACTCTTCCTCCTTCTTCTTCTTCTTTTTTCCCTTTTTGTGTGTGTGTGTGTGTGTGTGTGTGGTAAGTAGAGTAGCACCCTTTCCACATCCTGCACCAAAAAGGTGTCATCATGAACGAGTACCAGGTTATACATTGGCACTTCCATAAGTCAACCAATTATAACAGAAGCAAAAAGACATGCAGGATCAGAACTTGATTTCCTTTTTTCAACCCCCCTCCCCTCCCTCTCTCGCTTAAAGACACTGATGAGCCACAGGCCACCCATGATCATTCTCCAATATGCAATTTAAACAGACCATTATCTATAATCAGGACAATTGATTCCAGCATCCTGAAAAGCATAGTTATGGCAGATCATCAATTCATGCATCGTAGTTATATTAGAGAAATTCTGGATATAACTGCAGAAGTGCTGAAAGCGAAAATTGCTCTGTTCACAGACTTAATCTTTCCCTCTGAAACAAGATTGGATCTTTCATAGACTCATATCTAATATAAATAATAGAGCTTTGATAGACAATATGAAATACATAACTATTTTTTATTGCAAAACAGTTGTGGGCCAACAGCTTATTCTTGATTTTACAAACCACTTTGAAAAGGATTGCAACATCAGCCAGTAGAATGTCATGAGTACTTTCAGCATTCACTTTCGTAAAGTTCTTTTGGCCCATTAATCATTTTACTAAATAATAAGATAATGTAGAAAATATAACAGAAATTATGAGAAAGGTACAATCTGTATTCATATCCTCATGCATATATACATGAAAAATACATAAGTGCTAAAGGAAGTAGTATCCTAGAAAGGGGAAAGAATATCCCCAGAATATCTATCCTAATTACAGAAAGAATCCATTCAAATACTGTAACAGAAAACATAAATAAATAAAAAATCTCTAAGTGCCTCCAGGAGTAAAAGTATATATGCCAGGATTGTAAAACATTCTAAATGTACCAACGAAATTTTTTAATTTTTCTTTTATTTGTGATTATGGACTAAATGTGAGAACCAAAAAGAAAAAGAAAAATCCATCAACAATTTGGCACACGATGGTAACAGTTAACACTTCAGCCAACTAAATGCAAAGCAATAGCATATAGAGCCAGCACATTTAAGATGTGTACCATAATGAACAAGATATAAGCCTCAACAATAACCTTTTATTCAATTATCCAAATGGACGTACTAACGCAAAATTTGCATCCGGATTTACACAGAGCAATAACTCTAGTACAACAAACTCATTAGGCTGTTGGATCTTAAGAGTTGGCTCAATCAGACCTGCATGAGAACAAGAAAAATTGACATCGCTATGTGAAAAAAAGCAAACTAAGGTATTGTGAGAGATGCACGCAAGAACTATTTACCTGGGGAGAGAGTTCTCCCCCCATACAGCTCCTTTGCCAAGGGATTAGCAGCCCAATGATTGACTGCCACTCGGCTCATGGGCTGATAGCCAACTATCTTTCCATCAGTTGACAAGACCACCTTTCAACCAAAGAGCAACCAAGCCAAATTATATTCTATGCATCTCAAACACAAATTCTAAAGGACATAAAAAAAAGTTTCATCGTTATATTAGGAGAGTAGCACCAAGGGGATATACAACTGTCTACATTAAATGACGATGACAAAATTACAATCATTCAAGCACAATTATTCAATTCCTAATAAATAAAAGGTAAAATAATTATTAATATGAACGAGAGCATAAACATAGTCCAGTCAAACGTTTGTTACCACTCTTTCCACGTATTGTGCTCAGAAAAGAAAAGAAAAGGAAGGGCATAAAGGGAATCTGTCCAAATTATATACCTGATAACTGGCTATATCCTGTAGAGATAATTTATTGTCTGCAACATCTATCTCATTAGATGCAGATAAAGTTGCACTTTCATCCAAATTTGCTTCACCAAATTTCCCTAAGTAACTGGGCAATTCTCCAACCCATGAACCAATATTGGCTTCAGTTTTAATATCATCAGCCCAACCATAAGCATCCTTTATTTTGTTCACAACTGAACTACAAAGTCCCTGCATCTGTTAAGGGAACAATCGATAGTCAATGTACACTAATGATAAATCCTTGATGCAAGATTAACTGCAACTTTTCCTCTAATCAACTGAACATGCATAGGCCAATAACCATGTGCTTTCCCCCAAAAGCTCAAAAATTAGCTTATAGAGAGATTTTAAAGCAAGTCAAACATCAAACCCACGCCCATCTTATGTTTGCTTGATGCTTGCCATCCATAAAATCTGTTTCGATATATTTTTGGTAAGTTGAGAAATGCTATGGTACAAATTGTATACCTTTGTAGGATCTAGCACGTTGTTGAGTGCACGACCATCTTCAAATGAAGGAACAGATTGGCACTCCAGGTGGTATTTCCCTGCCTTTCTTAGATTAGGCAGAGCAACTTGACTAAAAGCTCTGATAGCTACAAGGAAAATTCCACCAACAAGGGCGATTGAAAGCATCCTTAACAAAGAAGAGCTCCACTGTATTAAATAAGAACATATAAGATGGGTACTCTAATAGAATACAACAGACAACAGAATAAATCAACAAATAGGTGATCACCAAAAACCTATTGAATGAAAAGTAGAGAAAGGACAGGAAAGAAGTTGCCAAAGGGAGGGGAGACAAACCAAAAGGATTAAGAAGTTCCAAATATAAAAAACATAGACAGATCATATGCAGCAACTTTTATTAAGTGATGCATGTTAGTTTTGCTGTCAAGTTAAATTGAATATAAGGTGTCTCCGACTAATTGTTTGGGTACCAACATCAAATCAGATTGCTAGAACTGCATGTCAATACTAATGTTATGGTAAGGTTTCTCTATGGTACAGATTACAGAGCCATCTGATTCTTGAAAATGAGGAAAATACAGAATATTCGAATAAGACATAACCATATGTCTATATTACCACATTAAGTTGGATCAAAGATTAGCAAGATAAAACCATTGGGAAATACTTTATGACGAAGACACGAAAATCTTTTCTCAAAAATCATCAAATTTTTTGCAGATATATCACATAGCTAACACCCAATGTAAAATTGCATTTATTACAAGATTTACCCAAGTCCTCATATTGTTGTAGACACTACTAGCAAATAACATAATGAACTGCTGTGTTTTTAAAATACCTTCTTGCTTGACAAGATGGAAGGATTCACAACCATATGACATGGAAGCTCCTTCCAAGGAAGTGTATAAATGTCTTCATAGAACATATCTAAAATATTTGCCAATCCAACCTGCATATTTTGTGAAGCAGAGCAATTTATCACCAGACTAAAATATTGTAGAAACTGAAAGTTAAAACCAACCAAACAAAAATGGATGATCTATAGTCTCCCAAAGGAATGACATCAACATGCATCAATTCCTATTTCGACAAGTACGTGACAAGAATGGATTCTTCTCTATATATCACTTGCAATTTGCATGGATAGTCCAGTATATGTACAAGATCATAAAAATACATCTCAATGGCAGCTATATCAAGGAAGCAAAGGAAACAGGAAACTATCAGTACCATTTGGGAGTTGGTCAGAAGAACTTCCCACCTATTATCCGTAAGTTTTCTCCAGCCTTCAAACTTCAAACCTTCATGATAACTGGCATCAATTTGCAGCTTGTAAGTGGGCACATACTCACTGACCCATGCGCTAAACTCACGACCACCAATTCTTTCCAATTTAGACCACAATGTTGGAGTCCAATCAAAGTTCTTAGGCAATGGTTTGAAATGCTTAAGGATTTTGTTAGACGAACTAAAACTTTGCAGCATTATTTCTGCATTCTGCAAAACCTCATCTTCAGATAACTGATGCACAACTACAGAAGAATCTCTTGATGAGAACTTTCTAATTTGTCTGAACCAACTAAAAGATGTTTCCGAGGACTTTCCAGAGAGACCATGCAAAAAATTCTCTTTTGTACTTTGAAGAGAAAAATTACAGATAGCTTCTGCAAGCATAGAAGTAGCTTGATCATTTGATGAGCTGAGAGTAAAAGCAGCAGTGACCTGCACATACAGCACGTTAAAGAAAATATAATATCGCTTTGGACACTGGCTCACTGGATATACCCAGACAGAACAAAATGAGAATGACAAAGCCTAATGACTCTCAGAAAACTTCTCAGCCTAACCTTGAGAGGGAGGATACCTAACCTCTCTTGGGCTTTCCAAATCTTCCATATTTCTTTCAGTCCCAGCTATAAATGATACAAGTTGAAAGCTCCAGAGCTGCTGCAGGATTACTTGTCTAAATGTCATGGCAAGTATATTCTTTGATGTCGTGCTATCCAGCATATCCTCAGAGAAAGATTTTCTTAATCTGCTGGCTTTTTCTTTGACTCTCTTAGCTGGCAAAAACTGAAAAGAAGAATGTGAAGATCTCACATAAGTTCCAGCACTTAAAGGTTATTTTATCTCTAGAGAATATAGAATAAAAAGAATTTAAAGTATATTTCTAACACAGATCATTTTGACTCATACACTAAGGGCACCAACTAAGAAAATTTGTTTCAAATACCCAACAGATTCCTCTGTCGGTTGCTATCCACAAGGCATGCGTTTGTATTGCATGCTTTATTTATTCAATGTATAAGCCAATTGATACACAAATTACAGCCATCAACAATAAGAAATACGGAAACCCACATGATAAAATGGGTAAAAAGATACACAAGAATACTCCACATGCAAGTTCTCATAAGTAGTAATAGAGAAATAGTTGTGAAAGAAAAGGTTTCGAATATTTAATGATGATATGAACACAAAATTAGACCTACTTGTAGTAAAAGAATTAACTTGGTCAGCAACTTTAGATACACAAGAATAATCCACATAGCAAGTAGATTATACTCTGCAAGAAAAAGTTACGACAGAAAGCATTCTCAAGAAACTCCCTTCTGAAAGAATTTTGTAACCAAGAGACCACAACAAAGAATATTCAACAGCACAATCACTAATTTATTAAAAGAAATAAAAAATGAGTAGTCACAATATGTACTAGAGATATGGATCTCTCACTTGGAAAAGCAATGCTGGAATATACATAATTTATCAGCTAATCAATGACCCATAATCATAGGTTTGCTACAAAACAAAAATTAGTTAATACTGATCCTCGATTCGTTCTCATTTCTCTTCTAATTACTTGATTCTTGCATCTAAATTCTAGTACTCATGTCCACTTTCGGCATCATCTGGATAATAGAGAAGGTATCGACAACACTCTATTAACATGATGCTAATCTGTAATAGAAATAGAAAATGCACTAAAATTTCCTTTATATGATTTTCTCCTCAGCTTTTCTCTTGCGATGACACTCGTAAACTTTCGAACTTATCATTGTGTGCTCCTAAATCGCCGTCAAACCAATCAAATCCATTATGATAAAATGAATTTGGAGTGTTTCTGTAATTTCAAAAGTACACAGGATGTCAACCTAATTTATGATTTTTTTTTCCTCCTAAATGCCAATTGAGCCCTTCTATCAACCATGAGTCCACACATATAACCATCGTTTGACTGCAAACATAAACCCGAGCACCCAAATTCTCTATTCCTTTCTACAGTGAGCAGCATTTAAACGAACGAAAAGACAGCGAAAATGAACCAACCAATCGAGTGGAGACGGTACTACGATCGCTGCCGGAACCCGGAAACATGGTCTCCACAACCATAGCGGGGATACCAGCATCTACATGCTGACTTGCCGCTTCACCACCATCGGCCGCAGCAGCCGTGAGAGCCTGTTCAAAATCCACAGCACCTACAAGGCTCAATCGAGCTGCGTCGTCTTCATAAGTCCGAACGCAAGGTAGGGTTTTCTCGTCCGAAGAAGCAATGGCTTCGAGAACCTCTTGCTCTGTGGTGGGAACGATTGGTCTTTGATAATTAGTGCAGTACAGGATCGTGGAGTTAGGATTTTTAGGGTCTTTAAGAGGAAGGGGTTTGGGAGTGAGGAATCTGGGGATTTGTGGGGATGAAAAGGGGAAGGGAAAGGCATGGAGAAGCGATTTGAAGGATTGAAAGTAAAGGAGCGACATGGGTAACGGATCTTTGAATTGGTTATTTGTTGCAGGAAGAAGAATAGGGTTTAGGGTTTTTGAAATGTGGAGAGGGAAGTCGGAATTCAAACGTCCCGAATTCGATTTCCGTAGAACCGGTCGGGCGAAATACAAGTACGGTTCGAACCGTAAGTTGCCCGCATTGGACCGGACAGGGGGAGAAAATGGAGTAGACCAAATGGAACTAAACCACAATGCGAACCGAGTCCAACTCAAAGTATGTGTTTTTATTTGAAAAAAAAAAAATTTGTTATGGAAAATTGTCGATCAGAACTAAGCCAGAAACTCATGGTCATGGTCGATATAGACGGGTATACTAAACCAAAACCAAACCATCTTACGAAATAAATAAGTCTTCTATATTTTATTGTGTTGAAAAAAATTCTTTTATTCTAATGGAATATTTAAAAGAAATTTAAACCCATATATATATATATATAGATTAATTTAAATTTTATATTATATGCTAGTTTTATATGTAAAATAGTCATCAAGACAAGTGTAAAATTACTTAAATACATGAAAATTACTTTTTCAACTTTTATACACAGTTTCAATGGATGTTACTATTAAAAAATTTGTACCTATCGGATTAGACTCCTCAAACCTATCCTAACCTAATGTGGCTTATAGCTTATAATTGACTATCTTCAATCTAAGCCCAGGATATGGCTTGACCAACTAAATGAGCTCTCTAGCAATTGGAATACTCCAAATAAAATTAAGAGATTAAGTCAAGCAATCACCTCTTACGTATTCAAAGCACATCAAATGCCATGATCTTATTCTCTAATATTTGTTGATGTAACTTTATCCACAAACTCTTCTCTAACTACCAACACTACTTTTCTATAAATAGAAAATCGTCACTTAACGGTAAACAACTTGATACTTTGAACATTTAAGCCCGTTAATTGTTGTTAAGCTCTTATACTCTTCAAATACTCACAACTGACTTAAGCGTTAAGTGGCCACATTGGATAACCCCTAGCTTTCCCTCACCGTGTTTTCTTTTACAAGCCTCGCCACTTGTACAAAGTTTAATTCCTCTTCAATCAATGCCAACAAGATCTTTGAGACAACAAATTAAATCTAACCAAACTTAATTTTATATGATTTGTAAAATTTTTTTAACCAAATCATATAATTTGATTCAAAATGATTAAAAAAAATAATTGTATTTCCAGGTTTAGTTTGATTTGGATGGTAGCATATATGTGTATACATCTAGTATAGAGATTAAATGCTCGTGTCTAAAAAAAAGAAGATCATAACATATCCATTGTAGATGGGATATTATTTGAACCAAATTGGATTACGTCGATCCTTTCTTCCTTATACATGTATAATTTTATGCCAAAAGTCATTTGATAATGAATAGGTTTATTTATACCTTGCCATTTTTTTTTTAAAGTTGGCTCTAATAAATGTCATTATAAGATTATGTACCTAAGTGTTCTGTTTTTCTTCAAATCGTTTAGGGAAAGAATTTACCAAGGGTTAAAAAATATATTAAATGCATTAAGCCTTTCGAGCTAAAAGTTCAATTTTCCTTTTTTCTAATCAAACTTATACTAAACCTAACCCGTTTAATATAAGTCTCTTGATTAGATTAAGAAAAGTTTAAATTTAAAAATACATATATATTTTTCTAAAAAACTGGAGTTACTACCTGACTTGGTTAGGAAAAGAGTAAAATTAAAACTCATTAGTGGATAACCTTTAATTTCGATTACTAGTCAACGATTTTTTCCAAAAATGTGTTTTAGAAAAAGGAAATTAGAGAGCATATGTTTGGAGGCTAACTCATTAAACATCTGCACTTATCATAAAAAAAAGTTCATAAATTAAAGAATCAAGCCTTCAATTTTTCATAGACTTTTCAAAACTAAAAAGGGTTTTCTATCTAAAATAATTAATTTATTTACATTTTTTAGAGCCGCCTGAAATACTTATGTACCTACTAGTTAGGATTAGACTCCTGTAGTCTTAAAAAATATTTTATGAAAACTTTAATGGGTTAATTAATTTTATGTACAAAATATTCCACTTTAAGTTATTACATATTATTTAATTTATAAAAAGAAACAATTTTTGTGCATCTTAAAAAAAATTCTTAATAATTTTTAATTTTGAAAGCATTCTGATTGGAAATTTTATTTATAAAATTCATTTTTCTAAGTGTGAAAAACAATTTATAAAGAAAATACTCTTTTTTATTTTTAAAGCATTCCCTTATTAATAGGTAATATAAGTACACCACATTACTATATATACATATATATAAAAGCATAAACTATCAATTATATTAATAATTATTAAAATATATTACATGTTAAAAATTTATCAATTCATTGTATACAAACCATCAATATATATATTGTATTTAAATTTTATGTACACTATCAATTTGTTATATTATAGCTTTATTTACAAAATTATTTGAATACCAATTATTGTTTACATGGTAAGTTAAATTACATCCACATACTTCTTACATTGAATCAATATTACTGGATATGTACGAATTATCAAATATGTATTATTAACATATTGCCAAATCACTTAAGGTATTAAGCATATTAGAAGTTTACAAATTATTACACGCCATCATATTGTATTATACAATTAACCCATATCATCTATCTCACTGATTTTAAGCTATTAAATAAAGGCACATTATACCACAACATATTAATATTATATATTTTATAAGTTACATGTTACACAACACTACTAAACAACATTTTGTAAATTATACGTATTACATCTACCTAAACCATACAATTTATCATGTACAAGTTCCATTTAATCATTAATTTACATATTACATGGTAACGTTATTGAATTAATTTACAATTTGGAAACCATATTACATTAATTATCATAAAATTCATGAAAACATTAAATTTATACATGTTGTCACATTCGTATCATATATTACAAAGTTATTTAATCTAAGTTTTAAGTCACAAGGATACATATTTATACGTATTATAACTCATATTATGGTGTTTATATTAATTTTACATCACAGTGCACAATTAACAATATATTATAAACTAAAATAAATAAATAAATATGTCATATTTCATAATACATTTTCAATTATATATTAGTATGTAAATTACATAAATTACATTTGATTTTATAAATTATGTTATAACATGATAAAATATCATACAAGTTTACACAAACAACTTATTTCATAAATTACCAAACAAATTTGCATCAATCAATCAGTTTAAACAAGAACATACAAGAGATTAAGAACTTATCTCTTACACTATTAAACTGGTCACTGGTTTAAGTGCTTCAGGAGGGGGAGGTTTTAAGAGGTGGTAACTATTCCTGACTTTTAATGTATCAATCTTCGAATGCCCTCAAGCAATTTCCAAAAATTTTAAGCATAAAGTTCCTAATTTTCCTAAAATACAAAGAACTTCATGAGCAAACCTTAGAACTAAACGTTTTTTATTTAAGTTGAAATTAAATTCGTATGTAACATAATTAAATGAAATTGACCGATGAGTGATCCCCTCTAAACAGAGCTTCCGAGTTTTACAAATTAAATTCATATATTCTATCCTTAACTCGGTTCAATAGGCAAGTGTACTTATTATTTTATAGTACGAATGAATATAAGGTCGTCTCCACTGGAAACGGCTATAAACATTAATACTAAGTAATCTACCTATTATTTAGCAATCTAATTTTTAAAGTGATTAATTATTAAAACTCTAAATTGCTACTAAACTACACTAATCTACAAATTAATGCCACTGATACAATGGTTACAAAACAATTATTAACAATACATACATTTAACATGCAAACTTACTTCACCACTTAGCATGATACTACCAAAATACTTTTTCTCATAATACTTATTATCTGCAGGAAATTACAATATATAAGCATTCTTCTTAAAACTACCTACTTATAATCCTAATTATATCTATTGGAATTTCTTCCTAATTAACAACCAACTCGGATCGCATTAATGTCATGTTAATGTATCAATTCCCTTAAAGATGTAGCAACTTTCTTAATAATATCTCTATTATTAGGAGTAAGTTGTTCCAATGAACTAGATCTATTCAATAGAATTGTCTCTCGACATGTTTTATTGAAATCCATCTAAGTCAATATCGTGCTCTACACCATACTTAAATTCATTGAGTGCAATTCATCGGAATTAACATTTATCAAGAAATAACTATTTCATACATTTGATCATATTAAATAATGTAGCAAGTCCTAACGTACTACTCACACATAATGAAAAAAACAAAACATATCGATAAAACATAGAAATAACAAAGAAATTAACATAGAACAAGTAAATGAATACAACCATGTTTTGAATTCTACTGTAGAAATCTAATAAATACACGAACAACAATTCCCATTGTCTCTCTCAAGTAATTCCGATAAGGGTACAAGTTACAACACTTAGAAACTATACTAAAAAGAAAATCAAAAATACAATAGGTACGAAGATGTATGATCCAATCCCTCCCCCTTCTTTTTTGTCTGAAAATTATGGCGTATTTATATTCTTCTTGTCAAAAGGCTAGAAATACACCACTTTAAGACACCTCTTGGCATTTAGACTCATTACATGCATTAATTCATGCGAAACAATTTAAAAAAGAATCATTATGTTCACTCCCATCACGTCTGTAACTTGGGGAATGATCTTCTCATCGCAAGCATTTCACCTAATTACGCTCGTGATTAAGGGTGTGATCATCCTTCTAAGGTAGAGTTACGGCCGTGATAAATAGGTGGAAAAATGGCTTCAGCCTTGGTTACTCCCTTAATCACAACCGTGATAGAGAGAGTGATGAGCATTGAGTACTCAAATTCTTTTTTATTACGCTCGTAATAAGTCTCAGTTGATTTTCCTTTAACATTATTCATTTATTACGGTCATGATAACTCTAAATCTCTTCGTTCTTGTCGAATTTTGTTCCTTTTTCTTTTGAATCATCTGAAATTAATATATTACACAATGAATTATTAAGAACTTGAGAAATAAATATAATTATGGTCAATTTATACCTAAATTACCTAAAAAGTATAGAGTAATTTATACTTATCAATGGGTTTTGATCCTTAGAAAATGAGAAACATTCCCATGTTTTTTACTTGCTTCAATTTGCCATCAGGAGTGAGAAATTGAAGAGAGAGAAGGTAGTGCATACAGTAGAGCTTCTAGAGAGAGAACATAGTGATTTTTTGAATGTAAGAGTTTGCTAATTATTTGTATGTATTAGAATGAATGCTAAGAGGTCATATTTATAGTATAAAGTCGAGATTGAGGCTTAAGAAATATCTTTATTTGATAAAAAGCAAATCTTTATTTTATCTTCAATGGATATCTTGAGTTTTTTTTTTTTCTCTTTTTGATCCAATTTTGACACTTATTTTAACAAATTCTTGGCAATTAAAAATGTAGAATTGTTCATTTATGCCTTATTAACATTTCCATGTGATTATTTTGTAATAGGCTTACATCAAAAAGATTTAATTTACCAAATTCAAACTAAGTGCAAATATTGTATGTGTATAACTTACCCATTTCTTAATTATTTTTGTTGGTTCATTCCTTTAATAAAGCAAGGGTTGCAATGGCTGCTGAATCTTTTACTGGGACATGAACAACCATATAGACCAATGGGTTTACTGGCCTTGATCATTATAAAGGAAGATGCTATTACGTCAAACCTGTTATTGGAGAAGAACATCAACATTTACGCTATGTAGCTTACCCCTTATGTTATGTCTCGAAATGGCAAAATCGTATCAGTCCCACTATATAAACTAACCTAAGATAGTAACTAACCTCGTAAATAGGATTTACACAAGAAATTAACGACTCCTCGCTTTAAGTAAATAGTTAAATTAAAATTTATGCTAAAAGTTACATAGAAAGCCAAAACCTTAAGTCATATATACATAATTACATTTATATTGTCTTATAATCTTAGGAAATTATACATCCTACAATAGTCTATTAACTGACATATCACAATACCAATTCATAAACCTAAAAGCACTAACAAAACATTAAAGGACTCGATCGTACCGTCAGTTGATTCTCACTCTCCCATAGCCCTTTAAAAAGAAACTAACCTCGGAATAATTATACCACGGCATATCAGTCAATACCTATAAAAATATCTATAAGGATATAAGCAACCAACAATTTAGTAAATTAGGTTGAAGAATTATGAATGTATAACAAATACAAATAGGGTTTTCAAACAATTAGTTATATACAATATAACGAGTAAATGCAATTACACAATGTGATCCGGTCTATTATGAAATCAGAGTAATTTCATCATTTCTAATCCGGGTTTAGGAGTTTTCATATTTATGTAATTACCCACAACCAAACCTAGATTTATATAATAGGCTTTACTCCCCCCATGACTATAACCCACAACCAAACCTAGATTTGTATAATAGATTTTACTTTCCCATGACTATCCTTCGAACCATTGCCCTCATTCGTATCGTGACCTCCTTTCTTGTCACTTGGTTCAACTAAGGATAAAGAAAAGACCATTATACTATCCAGCACTATCTTTTTCGAAGGTGTTAGTGTTTTGTTGGAGAATCTTAGTAGTCCCCTTAAGAGTTGCAATGCATGTTTAATTAAGGTATTCCAGTTGGTTATAATTAAGTTTGGTTTAGAGTAATCAAACAATCTCGCACCATTTAAATCATAAACAACACCAAAACATAATATAGATTTTCAACATGAAATTAAATATACAAGCATATGCATATATAACTACGTAAAAGCACAATCACATACAATCCTAAACCTCCGAATGCTTTTAAATAGTACTCCAAAATATAATAAAGTATTGAAACCAACTTATTTGGAATTTTTTGTTAACTCACTCAACTTGTCACAAATCGACTTGTCTTTACATCTCTTATAATATAAATATTCTTTTAGTATTTATATTCTTATGTTATATATAAACTTTAGGTTATGATTTAACTCAATTTTTCGTATATATATATATATATATATATATTATTTATTACCAATTCATTATAGAGTAGTTTTGGGATTGGTTTTCAAATTTAGTTCTGATTTAGAATCTAATTCAGTTTCAACTACGGGTATTACACATAAATCCTAAGAATGCGTTTTGAATCATAGTGCGAAATCAATCACATTATATTCAAGTATCCTAAATATCACATTTAACCCTTAATCAATATTTTGGTTCGTACGGTATATCTTAATCCCAATTTAGCTATTGAATTGACTCGTAATGTGATAAAAATTTACATTTTTCATTTAATTTCCTAAATTTAAGTTTTCTACTAGATTTATTATAGATTACTATTATTATTATATTATCCATTTTAACATAATATTTATATTTAATATAATTCCAATTTCACATATTATNGTAATAAATAATATATATATATATATATATATATATTATTTATTACCAATTCATTATAGAGTAGTTTTGGGATTGGTTTTCAAATTTAGTTCTGATTTAGAATCTAATTCAGTTTCAACTACGGGTATTACACATAAATCCTAAGAATGCGTTTTGAATCATAGTGCGAAATCAATCACATTATATTCAAGTATCCTAAATATCACATTTAACCCTTAATCAATATTTTGGTTCGTACGGTATATCTTAATCCCAATTTAGCTATTGAATTGACTCGTAATGTGATAAAAATTTACATTTTTCATTTAATTTCCTAAATTTAAGTTTTCTACTAGATTTATTATAGATTACTATTATTATTATATTATCCATTTTAACATAATATTTATATTTAATATAATTCCAATTTCACATATTATTAATTTTCACATATTCACTACATATTACACCTAATTATTACATTTAACATCATAAATGCTACAATTATCATATTACAGTAGATATTAACATCCTTAAACATTTAATTATACACTAAATCAGTAATTATTTTTTTAATTACTTAATTAGTCCAAAATCACCTATTTTATACATCATTTTAAGGCCTTAAATTTTCGAAAATCCAATTTAAAAAAATCTTTTTATAACACTATTCTACATCCTCTAAATAACTTATACAAAAATTTTGAACTTAAAACTATACTCTTAAGGTTATTTATTTATAAATCGAACAAAACTCGGGTTTATGAGATTTCTTAAAAACGGTATATTTCCAGGAATAATTGCATCAAACTAAATTTTTTTTCTAAATCTACATACATAAAAACCTCTGAATACCACATTTCGTAATTTTCTAGATAAAATTGATAATTTAAATAAATTAAAGAAATTCCAATTAAAATCGAACTCAGTTGTTCGATGAACTTTTGGCCACCGGTGGTGGTCCTAAGGGTGTTGGTAGGGCTAGTTAATGGTGGTAAGGTGTGGTAGTGGTAATGATTCAATTCCAGGTGGTCATAGATCATAGGTTTGCTTTACTAGCTTTAATTGCATAAATTTTTTTTCTAAATTTTGTAAAAAACTTTAACTCTCTCTTTTTGTTTTCTCTCTATTTTTCTTAGACTCCAAACAGACCAAAATGAGTTCCAAATGGGTTTAGGGTATTTATAGGGCAACTTTGATTTTTTTCTTTATTTGGTCTTATCTATTTCCAAATTCACTTTCTATTTCCAAATTCACTTTCTATTTGCCCTAAATTGATTGGTTAATTTCTTTTCTTTCTACCCCAACATGCTATGACCTAAATCTTGATAAATCCTTACTTTTTCTAATTTTTTCTTTATTTTTTTGTAATTTTATTTAATTATTTAACATTAATTTAATATATTTCGAGCATTTTAAGTAATTTCACATATTTTTACCTACACGTAAATCATATGAAGTACAAGTAAATATTCTTAAATATTATTTATATTATTATATACTTTTTAGTGTTCATATAATTTATCTCTAGTCATTTATTAGTTATCGAATTTTGTTTTATACATTTATAATAAATAATGAGTAATATGCTTATAATTTGATATTATAATATTCTATTACTTATTTTTCTAAATTCAGGTTTACGAGATTATTTTTACTAATACTTCTAACTTCGTTGTATAATTTAGATTTAATCGGACACTTCATCCAATCGCCTTAAATTTTATGTATTAAATTCAAACTTCCAACTATAGGGCTTGCACCTCTTAGACCCTTTTGAAGAAGGTTCTATTACTGATATGTTTACTTCCATTATGAGTAATGTATTTGGGTTTAAAGCCCTATGCACTCTATGTTTGGAGGATCTATGAATTCTTATTACCGATATTGTAGCCGTCTATGGTTATTTTAGCTGATTGATCTTCCAATGTACCGGTTTCGACAATTCTCGTTCTTTATTCTTCTTCTTAGTTACTTAACCTATAGTAGGTATCTGGTTTATTGCTTTAGGTATCGGCACTATGGCTTTTAACCTAAGTGGTTTCAACTTCAACTAATCTGTAATTGATAGTTAAGGTCTTGTAATTAATACCTAGGTTAATTTTATTAACCGTACTAACCTATTAGAAAAGCTATACTAGCGAAGCCTAATAAGATAGTAATTACAACCCAAGAAGTAATAAGTACTTAGTTGTGGACTTGAAAACTTCCTTTTTGCTAATAGAAATGCTGGCCTACTTCTACACATAATATATTGTATAAGCCTTTTAGTGTGGTAGTAGAACATGATAAGATATTTATATTGCTCTTTGAGATAAATAGAACTTTAAAGGAAATTATTTTGATTCAACTTGCTTAGTTAAATTTCTATTTTTGTTAATAACTAGAATTAGTTAAAAAATATATCTATTGATTTTTATATCTTTTATGAGATTCAAGAACAGTAATTAATTCCATAAATTTATGAAGTAAAAAAAAAATAGATTTATCTTATCATTAATCAAGGATTTCCTCTATATCTAGAACAAGCCTCACAAATTGCAAATATTAATTTATTAAGTGTAAACTTCATAGTTCACATAGTTATTTCAAGTTAGTAATTTATGACGTACGTGATAGTTAGCCGATTAAGATTTCATGCGTAAATCTTAAGAGTTAAATGATGACATGCCGTGAATTTGAAACATAGAAATTTAATAAAATAATATTATTATAGCTTAAAATAGATAATTTTATTAAATTATATTATATTATAATTTATCCATTATAAACGCCCAACTTAGATAATAGAAAATAACTAAACCTTAAAGATAAATCATTTAGGTACTAAAATTGTAACATGACATGAAATAATATATAAATGTAGTACGTATACTACGAGCATAATTATTATACATAAATACATATATCCAAAAATGCTTAAAATACTCGAAAATCCATATAATTAACTAAAAATTAACAAGAAAAGTGATAAAAAAAATTAAGAAAATTGTTAAAACACCAAGATTAAGAGGGATTAGGCGTGGACACATACAAAGACAACTGTAGGATTATAAGTTAACCTTTAAGACACATAGCATGCAAGATTTTGAAGGTTTAAAGATCTATAGGAGAGAGAAAATAAACATTTCACACCATGCATGCCTAGAAAATTCCACCAAAAATTCCCTATATCTTCTTAAGGACATGAAGAAATCTGGAAAAATGGGATGAAGGAATGGGAGTAAGTAGGAAATTCAAGAAAAATTTGAGAAGTTGAAGTGTACGAACTTAGCTAATTCAAGGAACCCATGCATAAAGGATATCTAGAAGTGAACCACTACCACTACCACTACCACTACCACTACCCAACAATAGTAACAGTGCTTGATTGTACCAACAATAGGGTAGCTGGAAGTCTAATTTTTGAAGAGTCAAAATTTCAACTTGATTTTATTTAATTTTGTAAAAATAATATGTTAATTAAAAAAATTATGAGAAAAATTACTTTGAAGTAATAATATATATATTTCAAGGAAAATATTAGTTTGTAAAAATTTTAAGTGAATTTAGCACTTCCTTAAGAAGTTGAGCAAAATCGATCAATTTTCAAAGCCAATTTGAATAACTTTATTAACGGAGTTTCAACACCAAAATTTTTCTAAAAAGTTCTTATATTGCATGTAAATATCCTATGAAAAGTTTTTTATCAAAAATATTTTCTATGACTTTTTGTAATTTTGAAGCCTCCAAATTTGATCAAAATTGCTAATTTCCGAAAATTACGCACCATTAACTCTGAAGTAAATAACATGTACTAGATTTGGAGCTTATTGGTGTCATATGTCATGATGGAGAATGGGGTCGAATGGATTGAAATTAGAAATATGCAAAAATCATTAATTATGAGTTACATATGCTAAAGTGAAAATAAGAGGATTTGGAAGTTTGAGTGATATGGTGAGCATGGGCACGTTAAACCTATTGTATGATCATATTTTATCATGCTTGTAAACTGGAATATAATGTTGGGGCAAGTTACTTAAAGCAAACTTATACATTTAAACTGTTCAAAAAGTTCTTTAGATGATTGATTTGGTAAAAAGGAGAATTAAAATCCCAATACAGATGTTTAATAAGAAGGATAATTGGAGTATCGACCTTAAATATAATTATGTCAAAGTGTTGGTGGGGATGATGTTTAGTGAAAAGAAGCATGGTAGTGGTGACTTTAGAAATAAGTTCCAAAAGTTGATAGAGGAAAGGACATTAACTCTAAATATGTTGGAGCCTCGTTTAAGGAGTAATTAAGTGAAAGAAGTACGATTATAATGATTTTAGAGACTAGATTAGAGGCTTGGTTGATTTACAAGGCTTAGATGGAATCGCTTCAAAGACATTTTTATATGGTTGGTCTATAAAGAAGGGAGCTAACCTTTAGTTCAAAGAGTTCATCAAAAAGTTGATTAGTAAAAAGGACTTAATTATATCTCATCATAAACTTGTTTGGGAAGTATGTGGTAAGGGGAATGCAATTGAAATGGTTGTGGAGATTTCATTAAGGATTGAATGGTGTGAAATGATTAGAGGAAATGACTTTAGAGGCAAATTCAAAGAATTGTATAGAGCAAGCATTATAATTAGGATAACATCAAAGACTTGGATGATGGGATTACTAGTCCATAGATGCACATCTAAAGACTTCATTAGAAGATTTTAAGACCAAAAATTTGGTACTAGATGAGTTTTCAGAACCTTGATCAAAGACTTCAATAGTAAGTCGGAACTTAATATTAACCTTATACGACTTACTAAAGATATGTCTTAACCATGCCTAAACTATTTACATGAATTCATCTACCTTATATTAAGTGAAACTGAAGTCATTGGATTAAATATTTAAGGGAAATTGAAGGGGACGAGATTAACCATTAGGACCATCGAGTGTCACATGTCTAAGTAAGTTAAATTAATGCTTCACTGTACTCTAAAATATTATTTAATGATACTTAAAGTCCTTAGTATATGTCTTGGTCGCGATTATAAGATAGTTACCTGTATATATGCAATGTGTGTGCATGAATAATGTTTTACTATTTGGAGTGTTGGATTTTATATATTGGTTACTTTATGATATTGCTAGATCGAAATGTTTGAAATTGGTTAATTACCCTAAAAAGTAATCTAACATGAACTTGAGTTAACTACTTACCAGACTTTCATTACAACCCACTAAAGGAAAACAATTTGGTTTCTCAAGCTAAACGAGGACCTTTTAATGAGGATAGTAGAAATAGCCCCTTTCCTACTTTTAGTCAAACTAAGTGACATGAGAGAAGGTCGTAACAAGGTTAAGGATTGTGGTTTGAAATTAGTCCTGGGCAAAGCATGTTTCTCCATTACACAAGTTTCAGTTTAGTTTCGATCCATGAATTACGCGGCGTCGAACTCCTTGAAACCCAGATTAAAGCTAGCGCAATTTCTCTTATCTCATGATAACCAATCAACATTGTATGATTGCATTTGTTTGAACATGCATTACATCTAATTAACCTCGGTTGCTTTGTGTTGGATATGTGCTATTTTCTTCATCCCACTTATTGAATAAGTTGTCGCTAATTTTTCTACAGTTATTTTGTAGATTTCTTAGTAGATACACCAATACTACTCTAAGTTCCGAAAATGTAGAGAATGAGATTAGGGAGCGAGATTCAAGATCAATTAGTGGGATTCCTATATTGTTTATTAACTTTTAGGAAAACTAATAAGATCTCTTTAGGTGGCCTTCTAGTTTTCGTTTATTGTTATCTATATTGTGTTCTGTAAACCTATGGACTTTTACAACTTCTTATTATGTTGTTTTTCTAGAGTTATTTATGAAACTTGATTTCTTTTCAAGCTTTTATACAACAAAATGTTTAACAAAAGCTATTTTAGAAAGTTGCATCATAGGTTGATACCAAACAGATATTAAATTGGATGACTCAAAGTTGTAGAGTGGCAAAGGCCTAATGTAAGTTACACTTATGTTACTTATATTAGCAGTTAAAATAGCTAACTTCTAGCTTAGGTTGGTTTACACGACAGGACTGTTACGACTTCCTGATATTAGGCATGACATTAAGAATAAATTGGATTGACCCTATAGCATCATCATTTGCTGGAATCAAAATATCAACAAGATCTGGGTCACAATTTGTATCAATTAAACAAATTGTTAGAATTCTTAAAGTGATACATTCTCAAAGAGCCGTATATTCCTCTTGTTGATCAACGATAATTACAATATCAAGTAACCTTGTCATATATTTAATCTTACCCATATATGTTTGCAAGTGAGATAATTGTCCCTTCAACATAGATGCGTCTCTTTTTGAAAGATGATTCAGTCTCCCTATCTTTTGTTCCATCCTCAAGTCTTCAAACTTATGAAGTCTTGTTTCTATAGCGGACCAATTCATTAACATACCACTGAGCCACTTTTTATCAAAATTTTTAATACCCATAATAATAAAATTCGTGCTGTTTCGTTTGTATATTTTTTTCATTATTTTCAATGTACAAAAAGCGGGTGAAATCTGGTATAAGGATACAGTTACAACATGACAAAAAGTTGCCATTTTTAACCGTCAAAGCTTTTGATCAATAGCAAACATGGAGGAAAAAGGGGAAAGATGGGTCAAAGGTCGACCCATGTAAGTGCCATGTAGCGTAGTTTGGTTAGCGTTACATGACGATTAAGGAATGGTACCACATGGCACCTAAAAATGGGTGTCTCATTACACCACATATGGGTTTATGGATGCTATGGGTCACTATCGCCTTCTTTTTGTTCTTTTTTCTTTTTCTTTTTCCCTTTTTAAAATTCTTTTTCCTTTTCTGCATCAAGTCAATTCCTTTATTTCTTTTTCCTCTTTTTTATTTTTAAACATCTTAAATGAAACCTAATTAATTCTTTGACTTAAAAAATTATGTTCCTTCCTTCAAATCAATGTAGAGTTGAATAAACATATGTTCAAAATATTTTCAAATTTTTCTAATTTAACTAAATTATGATCTCAATTTTACCCTGTATTGTTTTTATTGAAAACTTTAAATAGCCATAAAATATTTATTTTAACTTCGATTAAAGTATAGTTTGACGTTGCAGTCTCCTGAAAATATATATTTTCAAAATATTCCAAAATAAGATAGCCAAACTTAGGTAAGAAAAATTGATTTTCAATAAATACCTTTTTTTTTATTTCTTTATTTGATTAAATTGCATGTGCTTATTTTGACTTTATAAGCTATTTTAAGTCCTAAAAGAATTATTTTCAACCCAAACCAGCTCTTATGGACTTCCATGTAACACATTTTATGATTTTTCAAAATTTATTTTGTTTTTTTTATATTTTTTTGGTTTTTTTTTCTCCTTATTCATATTTTAGGTTTTTTCTTAATTTTTTCAATCATTTTTTTTTGTTTTCTAATTTTTGTCAAATTTTCTTCTTCTTCTTTTTTTTTTTAAATAAAGACGATCCTGGAGTGAGAAAACAAGGAGTGTCTAAAAAGCCCAATAATAATATGGATTATTGGTTCATAATGAAATCCACATGATTAGGCTCGTTTCTTGAGATATTTTAGGAAGATTTGGCTTCATAGTTCATATCATTTTGTTAATTTTAGTTTACCAATATTAATTTTTCTTGGCAAACTATTTGCTTAGCATGATAACATATAAGCCTAGAAACCTATAAGTGGTTTAAGAAACCCTAATGGTCTCATCTACTAATCATTAAAATGATTTGGCGGCAATTAATAAATACCAAATATTATAAATAGCATCCAAATTCTCTCGAAGAGGGAAAACAACTGATGAGTTATCGAGCTTTAGAGATCAAAGATTAAACTTAAATTTAGAGGCTCTAAATTCTTTAAATTAAAAATATATTTGCCTTAGAGATTCAAAACATTGAAGTAAAACTCCTTCAACTATCACATAAGTATGTAAAACTATTGAGATTGTTTATTTCTCTCCCTTAAACCCTATTTATTTCATCCTACTTAAAGTTATCATCCTAAGTCACATCGTTTGTTCACATAACATAAAGTGCAAAATCACATAGCATACATATGATACATATTTATTAAACCTCAATTTCTACATTTTGGTGACTCTATTAGCAAAGAAAAGTGATTGTACAATGATAACATCTTAAAAAAAAAAAGAAAAAAAGAAAAAGAGGATAAGTAGTCAATTTAACAACAGTTATCAATAATCTAAAGCTAATATTTAAGCACTTTAGCAAAATAGAATGATACACAATAATAATAACTCAATTCTAGCTCAAGAAGTTCCTCTGATGTTGTATAGATGTTGTTGATAATGTAAGAAAGCATATAAGCCTTAAATCAAGCCTTCGTGCTACTCAAGTTACTAATCCTAGCAATGATATTTACTAATCCCAGCAATGATTGTTGCTATGATTGTATGGTAAGATATGGCTTTTCCAAAATCAACTGTTGTTGCATAATAAAATATTGCCCAATAGGTTCAACTAAACTCTACTCTAATGAACATATAAATGATATTCCTCATCCATCTAAATGGGAAGATGATCAAGGTACCATATTGATGATTCTTATTAAATAAAAACATTATGCCTAAAGCTAAGAATGTGAGAGCTCAATTTAGCACAATCTACTAAACACCAAAACAAACATTGACAATAAAATTAGCCCTCTCATTTCATTAAGAAGCTTAATTTGTAAAGAAAACATTGTTTTTTCACATCAATAAAATTTTTTAGATAATCATGAGTATTATTTACATACTTTCACCATGAAAAGATGTATCTTCAAAAAGTACTATATTTTTTTTACTTATTCTTCTACCTTTGTTGTTTCAAAGTAAGAAATTAACCTCCTTAGCATAAAAGCTAATTCCAACGCAATGCTTAATTGTGAAGATCGTTTTCACTAGCTAAAAATATTATGTCCCAAGTATAGGATAATAAGTCCACCCTACACATTAGTTTTTTCTACTATTAAGCATGGGAGTAATCTCCTTAAGCAAAAGAAATATATTACATAGCCAAAATCCTTTTTCTCGAAAGTACATAGCACTAAACCCAAAAACCCTTTGGCAATGTCCATTAACCAACAAAGTAGTGAGATAAGCTCCTTAATTGAATAGTGGTGATTAATCATACTCTACCAACTTTATATAAGGTTGTGAGAAATCTAGGTGATCTTGTAGTAGTGTTGTTTAGCACCATTCTTACTTTGTGCATGAATAACTTCAATACTTTACAAAGGCGTCGTAGGTCGTAAGAGATTGAACCAATCTCATACAAATCATTCAGCATTGCTTTTGACCCTAAGCACTTCGTGATTTTAAAATTCTACAAAGACCCCGTAAACTTGAGAGATCAATGCGATCTCATCATTATATATATATATAAACGAGCATCATCTATATTCTTAAGCTCGTAATGACTTAAACATTTTACAAAGGCCTCACAAATAATAAAAAAATGCGTAACAACATTATTTAACATCATTTTTGTTAATTGCAAGCTTTAGCATTGTCACTACTAATACGCATAATGACTTAAATAAGTTATAAAGGACTCACGGGCCGTAAGAAATTGTAGTAGCCTCACCATAAATAATTCAAAATCATGGCTAATAAAAACTCTATGGTGACTTAATATTTAACAAGGGCTCACTTGGGGAGTCTTCACATGTTGCTATTAAATGAATAATATCTTTATATCATCGTCAACTTGAATAAGGAATTCTTTCTTGATTTCCTCCAAAGGACGACTATCTCAAAGTAATTCAGATGGATCTTAGCTAGAGGAAGATAACTTGATCGCAATTGGTGTCATTGTTAGAGATTGTCAAACAAGCTAATTGGAGTATTGATAAAAGTTGAGGCGAATGGGATTGGTGTTGTGGAAGCTTTGGTAGTGGAGGAAAGTTTCATTGTAAGTCATGACAAAGAATGGAACAAAGTGATCATAATAGCAAGCGGACTATTCGTATAAGGTGTAAGGACTTTTTTTTTTCAATTAAATTAAATTTATTACAATTTTAGAAGAGATGTAATTGAATATGATCTATCGCGTTAGAAGATATAAATGGACTACCTATCTTAAGGTTAAGCTCCTTTTTTAAAAAAAATTTTGTCGATTAGTACAACCTTGACAGAAGGGGGAATTAAGTCTGATTTATTCTATTGTAAGATTAGTATTTATATACCATTAAATTACAATGGTACTACCCGTTTACATGGACACCGGCTACCTATGTTATGCTTTGCTTGCAAGCAAGCATGATTGAGGCTTAGGATTAAGGATGAGCATGATTCAATTCAGTACAATTTGCCGTTCGTTAATCGAGTCAAACCTAATTTAAAGGTTTTTTTTTTTTATTTTGTAAATTTTTCGATCATAAAACAAACAATTCAATTCGTTTCATGATTCAAATCTCTTTTTTTTTTTTTTAATTTTAAAGCTTGACAACTTAAAAGCATTTTGGTGACTTAATGAATTTTTCATACTTTACCATCAAATCTCAATGTTATCTAGTTATACAAAAATTAAATAGAAAATATGTAAAAAGTAATGGAGAATGATATTTAGTACACTAAATTCTATTATGTAAATAAAAAATCCTTTGCTCGAAATAATTGTAGGAGCTCCTTTTATTTCATAAATGAAGAAATCCTGATTTGTAAATAATAAACAAAACCTCTATGTAAATGATTGTAAGAGCTTCTGAGTTCTTTTTATTTGTCTTACATTAAGTTGAGTTGAGATAAGGCGTGTAAGTGAGATGAGCTTACTGATGATCTACTCGATTTCAGCTTGATATTTACTCGAATTTGACTCAATTATAGTTTAGTTGAGCTCGAGCTTGAGTTACTTGAGTCGCTTTTTGAATCAAGCTTGATTTTTGTAATGCTCGACTTGATAAACTCTTGAACCTAATCAAACTTTAATTGAATTTAAATTTTAATTGAATTCGAGTCGAGTTTAAATATTATTATTATTTTAATTAAATCTATAATATTTTTAAAGATTATCGAGTATAAATAAGTTTAACCGAATTGAATTCAAACTTATTAAGTTTCATTTTAGCTTATTAAGTTTCATTTCAAATCAAGTTTGAGTTTTAAAATTTAAAACTCAATCGACTTGTAGTTTTTGTATTTGAGTCAAGTTTGAACTTAAAACTTTGTCGTCTCAGCTCTATTTGTTTATAACATAGTTGAGGCATCTTTTTTTATTTTTTTAAATAATCAATTCAATTCAATTTTATTTGAAAAATATATTTTCAGTTTTATTTGATTTGTGGTTCAAATCATGGTTTTTTTTTTCTTTTTGTTTTCTACTTAAAAAAAAAAAACCAAGGGAAGAAAAGTATAATCTAGAATCAACGTAGAGCAGCCGACCCGAAAACATCAATGAGAATATCCCGGACCCCACGTATAAAATACGTACCTATAAATTCCAACTTTCTCCATACTTTCCCTGTCTTCTTATCTATTACTCTCGCCTTTCCTCTTTCTACACGCACGACAGCGCATCTGGAGCTAGGGTTAGGGTTTGCACATCCGACTGCGATCAGATATAGGTAAGTCTCATTTTCCCTTTTTCTTTCGTTCAATCTTCCAACTTTATCGTACTTGCTTGCATCGTTTGCATCACCGTTCTCGTGTCTCTTGTCCATAGAGTATTTGTATAGCGAACCCTAATTGAATCTTTCTCTTTTATGGTTATGTGATGAAATTTGGTGTGAGATTTGATTTTCTCGGACAATCGGTTGGAATTGGGTCATGGGTTGGTATAAAGATAGTGCCTTCTTACGCGTCTTTAATTTCTTTTTTCCTTGTGACCGAGGAAGTTTGATTTTTCTGGTAATAATATGAAATTGGATGTGAAAGTTGATTTTAATGGATGATTGATGGGAAGTAGGTCGTGAGTTTGTATAAAGTTAGGGCCTTTTTGTTGGGTTCCTTCCTTTGTTGTGAGTGAGAAAGCTTCTATTTTGTGATGCTTGAGTGTGGTTATTTGGGTCAAAGTTGTGATGTTTCAGTTTAGCTGGAGATTGATCGTCACCAGAGATGCACGTCTATGGAAAATTTTAAGTGATGCTTGAAGTTTTTGTTGTGTTATTTGATCAAGGTTTCAGGAATTTGGCTTTCTGGGGGGGA